>CM075938.1:54488995-54616156 GCA_038030265.1 Corythucha ciliata
TGAGAGCAAATCAAATTTATCGTCATCAATTGGTCGGTTATTAAAGGAAGCTGGAAAAAGTTCTTGCTCATTTTAAAACTTTCATTGTGATTTATTAATCCCTTCGCCTTCTAATCAACTTTACAATTTGACTCGATTGAACTTTATTTGTTGCGGGGGAAAGATTTTTTTTTTTTTAATTTTTTAATTCAAACTCTATTGAAGAACTATTCAGGAAAGCAGTGGGTTTCATTGTACGAATCTTAACAAGCCCTTTCAATCTTGAAGCTCAAGAACTTATCGTTATGGTTTGAAAAATATTACGCTCCAACCGAACATCCAAGAGGCCTTTATAACACTTATAACTGAAAAGGACTTATATTTAAGTCTTTGGTCTCACCCCCAACCCCATCCCCCTTCCCACCACTCTCTGTAACTAACAAATCCTCTTATGCCAGGTGATCAGCTTTTAAAACACTTGAATCTAAATGCTGAAACGGATCTCTGATTAAGGTTTAACATTTTAAGGCGTTACATAATTCGTGGGAATGCGTATACAATCGCACTTTTTAACTAAAATAAATTAACTAGGCGTGATTTCATCATTCATTGTCATAGTACACTGCATCCGGGCATGATTCGTACCTGGCTTTCATCCATGAGCAAGTTTCATCTTGAACAAAAGGAAAGACATCTCCAGTGAGACGATATTAATTTTATTAGATACGGATGATCCACTTACCCGCGTTCCAAAGCTGTTCCGGGCAGTTCTGTAAAAGTTTAAACGCATCATATTGAAATTATTTAACGAAACCTATCGGAAGTTTTCGGATTATAGTGACGAAAATGGCAATACCAGGAATAACTGTCGCCATATGCATAAACTTAGGTCATCAGCTCCACTGTAGCAATCTCCATGACCTCCAACGTGGAGTTCTGCGTGTTACAGTTTTTAAAAGTATACTGTTAAGAGTGAAAATTGCTGTGAGTTACGGGCGAAGACGAATACGCTAGAAATACGGGGAAATGACTTAAGAAAATAGTGGAACAGTGGTTGAATCCAAGAGCGTTTATTCTACGGATGACAAAAAAAAGGACTCCTGGAATTGGGCGTGGATTTAAGTTAATTTTGCGTGCAACCCGGGCCTTGCTCGTAGGAGGGAGGGGTCTCGCGTAGTAATGTCAGAATAATTGGCATGGGCGACTTTTTGCAGAAGAGTATTTGAAGGTTTCACAGGGCGGGGAAATTCGAAAACCAAGGCGGATTTTCGATAGGATGAGGCGTTGACACAAGTGTTGAAAACCACTTAAGAGTCGAGGCCGTGCTCGAAATGACATTTGTTCGGACACCCCAAAACCTTGGCATTTAATTGCCCCAGCTTCAACCCGTAACTCTTTTAAGTTTCTTTTCAATTTCTTACTCGGATCGGCCATACAATGTTCAGTGGCGTGAACGCCAGCCTCTTCCAGTAGCTGGCCTCTGAATGCCGATATAACGAATTCTTTAAAGTGTTGCAAATTGAGATGCCTCTGTTCGTCCTGTTAAAAATCAATTATTTTGACACGATTTTTGACGCATGACGGAGAACTACTCGCCAGCAATCCCAGTTTGTCCAGCACGCATTCCTCCAAGCACTGTTACACAGACATTAAGAGTTTTAATAACAAAATAGTACGAACGGTTCACGCTTTATTGGAATTGAGAAGAGGGAAGTAATTGTGTACTTATAGTGATCTCAGGATAAAAGGGTTTGCTCTTAACAACATTCCAATTTCACGTGTCCATTGACAGTACAAAATAAATAACTTACGTTGTTTGCGTCTTTTGTAACGATCAAATTGCTATTATCCACTGCTGAAACAAGGAAAGAATGGCGAGGGTTATTACAGAGTGAGCGTATAAGATTAAAATTCATTATTACAACTGAACGTTATAATAGTGACGATTGATTTATTCATCAAGCGCAGTTGTTTAACCGCCTGTCGAGTGTAATGCCACTCAAAAGCTTTAAGCTCCTTCTAACTTCAACAACTGACATCCATTGTATCCGAACGCGCGTGATAGGCAGAGTTGAGGAGATAATTTCCGACTGTAATTAACCAAGAATTTCGTAAAGGGGGGGGGGTGAGCCGATTTAGTCCTTGCGCCGAAGTGGATTAGTGCTCGCTTTTACTCGTAAGTCGACTATGTGGAAAAAGATACGCTCTAAATTCGACATCAAACTAAGTCAGTCTCTCATCTTATTGTAACGCGAAGGCTCGGCTTTTTCCGTAACGACTGTTAGATCTTGCGGAACTTTGCCTAACCTTTTGGGGGACTCCTTTTCAACACCATTTGAACACTCGTGTCAACCACGAGCTCAATATTACGCAAAATCCTCCCCCCCCCCCCCAGAAGACAATAAACACATCGTTTTTCATTTCATTGCCCTAACCCGCTTTCCGTATTTTTCACGTCATTAACTATACAGGAATACAAAGTCCCCCAGTGAGTGAGAGAGAGAAAGATTAATGCTATGAGAAAGAAATGTGACCGAGGCGAGTGATTTCTGCGCTCGTGAATATAATCGTTTTATGGTGGGGTGTTTGTCAGGTGGGGGAATTTTTGTAATGTGAGTGAAATGAATTGAAGTAGTGTTCCCAATTCGTCGGGCTTGTGTCATTTGCTCCCAGCTCCCACCCCGGAAACTTGCTATTTTGCGGAAATTTAAACCCTAGGACCCACAAATTTCGAAGAAGAAACAAGCAATGTCCACCAGCAGACCAGAATCACGCAATTTCGCGAATATTGATGTAGGTACCAAAAACGTGCAATTTTACAGATTTTTGGCTCAAAGTGATGTAATATTTTATGGCAATATTTGCAAGGCTTGGGGTTGCTGTTGGGGCCGGTTAATGATTAGCGCTAATCCCAATTGTAGACTTGGCCAAAGGAACAGCAAATTGGCCTCTGGAATTAGCCCACCAACCCAACTTGAAGTGAGATCCACGCGATTTTGGCGTTTAGAGCCGGCCGGGCGCGCGGGGGGGGGGAGGAGAACGCACAGATGAAACAACTACGGACGTTTTCCGCTAAAAACGCTCAAGACATTAAACGCTGAAATCGCGCGATTCCCCGCGCACGTTCAGCGCCGGCTTTAAGGAGGGGGGCAGCCGGGCGACTATAAGGTGGGGGGTCTATAAGATCTACATTTTATTTTTTCTTAATTTTAGCCGCAAATTACAACTTTCTGATAATTTTAGCGGTGAAGTATCGTTTTTATCCCATATTAGCCACTAATTGGAATTTTTCTCAATTTTTACTGAAAATTAGCGAATTTTACCTTTTCAGCAGCGAATTTAGCATTTTTATTCACTTTGAACTACAAATTAGAGTTTGTCTTAAATTCAGTCGCGCTAATTTGTGATTTGTTTCAATATTGGTCGCAGACTAGCGGTGTTTTGTAAGGAAAGGAGACCCCCCCCCCCTACCTTCAACAACTCAAGGCGGCGAGCCAGACCGCCCCCGACGAAAAGGATGAGAATAAAAAGGAATTAGCCGGGAGCAGGGAGGACGACCCGGGGGGGGGGGGCGAGGAAGCGGCGGAAATAAAAGTGAAAAGACAAGAAGGAGGGAGGACTGTTTTTGGTGGTTTTGCAAAGTGTTATGTCGTTCGGAGTATTTAAAGTAATAAAAGGATTCGTGTTCGTCTTGGGACAACAGTAATTCTTTACCGATCCCCTATTCCCGTCCTGGCTACGCCGGTGGGGGCGTAACAACTGGTGGAGGCGCCGGGTACTCACAACATCGGCCGGACGGGAAATTTGAAAAGGTGCGGTTCGGGGTGATGGAACCATCCGGGGTGCAGACGCGAGCGCAAACTAAAGCGGTACTGGGAGCTATGACTACAGAAACTAAGGCAATGGCTGAACTCAGTGTAAGTGTGATTCCCCCGAGTTTTGGTGCCAAGGAGGGCGAGGATGTCGTCGGTTTTCTTCAAGCAATTCGAGAGGGCCGCCAGAGCCAACAACTGGAGCTCGGCTACCCGATTTAGCAACCTGCCCTGCTACCTTCGAGGCGTCGCTGCGTCCTGGTGGGACCGGAATGAGGCCCACATGAGGGATTTCACGGAGGCGAAGAGAAAGTTGGAAGAGGCGTTTGCCGCAGCCCGGTCAGATAAAAGCTACGTGACCCTGCACGCCCGGAGACAACATCGAAACGAGAGTGCGACGGACTACGTGAACGAGATGCTACGCCTTTGCTTCGAAGCGGACGAGGGAATGGCCGAAAGGGAAAAAATCAGGCTCATCATCCGAGGGCTACTCCCCGAAAACCTTGGAAAGATCGGGATACTGGACAACTCACGACTTTCCGACTTAGTTGCCCACCTACAGCGAGTGGAAACGATGGGTGACGAACGGTCGCCCAGAGACTTCGCGGGACGAGGCCGCCGGGTCCCTGACGAGAGAGGTCGAGGAACTGAGAAGACATGTTGGTCGCCTCACGGGTTTCATAATGGAACAAGGTCAGTACCGAGCAAACAATACTAGAGAAAATAATTACCATAGACACCCCGGGGTACGAGTAAGAGAGGGACTAAATTCCCCCCCAATGTGGAAAAATAAACGGAAACGTAATCTGCTTCCGGTGTCAAAAGGTCGGGCACTATGCCAGAAATTGTCGTTCGGGAAACTAGCTTTGACAGTCGCAGCCGAGACTGTTAGCCCAGGGAAGGTGGTAAATAGGAAATGTAAATATTGTAGTAAGAAAACGCATTTCTCTAGGACGTGTAGGAAGAATCCGGCTCGGAGGTTTAGAAACTTAAGGAAACGTAAAATTAAAATTGCGGAAATAAACTTGACCGGCTATGCTCGTATCGAAGTTAAAGGGAGGATTGGGAAAAATGAGGTAAATTGCATTGTCGATACAGGAGCTAGCGTAAGTTGTGTAAATTCCTCGGTCATACACGAGAAGTTGGAGAAAACCCCATTTCTGAGACTCCGATCGGCGAACGGAGGAAACCTGCACGTTTTAGGCAAGATAAATTCCCTCATTAATCTAGGTGGATTAATTTTTTCGCATGACTTTGTAGTGGTTAAGGATCTTAGGAATTGATTTTTTGAGTAAGTTTAAGGCAGTTATCAGTACGGCTGACGAGAAAATAGTGATCGATCCTGAGGGAATGAATCACGAAATACCTTTCATTGAACCTATTGAGAGAGCTAAATTGAACAAAATAGAACCGATTGTAAAGGAAGATAATCTAATCGTAACTGGTGACGAAGAAGTCGTAATTCCCCCTAAAGAAACGTGGAATTTAAAAGTCACTCATGCCTTTGGAAATACAAATCCCTGCTTAGGTCATTTCATACCCTGCTCAATTTTTTGTAAGTACGGCCCCTTGATCATACCGACCTTTGTTTGTGCCCCCCCTCTTACCCATGTCCCAATAGTGAACCGATCGCAGGAAAAAATTAAAATGAACAAGAACACGATACTAGGTCATTTAAAGGCGATTAAATTACGGGAAGAAACTGAGAGCCGTAGGGGACTTCCAGGAAATCAACCAGCTAGGCAAGCGGAGATGAGCGCTACGAGTGATGTCGTGCACCTTATTGTGAGTACACCTAGAAGAACGCTAACCCAGTCACCTAGTTTCCTCCCCCATCCCACCCACGACGTTTACAGAGGTAACTTCGATGTAAATCCAGAGCTCCAGTGCTTGAGATACAGCACCTGCTAGAAAATTTTAGAGATATTTTTTTCCGAAAACTACGAAAATTTAGGGCAGACGAATGCCTATGAGATGAGTATCGATACCGGAAATTCCCCACCGGTGCATCAACCCCCCTATCGCACATCGTTAAAGGAACGAGAAATAATTAACGATCAGATTTCGGAACTCTTACAAAATAACGTAATCCGCCCCAGCCGTTCTGCCTACGCAAGCCTTGTAATCTTAGTGAAGAAAAGAAATGAAAATTCAACCTCTGATCCCTTTTCCTGGAGAATTTGTATAGATTACCGTAAATTGAACAAGTCCCTTAAGGACGATAAGTACCCCTTGCCAGTAATAGAAGACTTACTATCCCTGCTCAATAACTCCCGAATATATGCCAACCTAGACCTGTTCGCAGCTTACCACCAAATACCAATCAGGGAAGAAGATAAACATAAAACAGCTTTCGTAGTGAACGATGGCTCGTACGAATTCAAAGTGGTCCCCTTCGGAATCTCAGGGCCCAGTGGGTTCCAAAGGTGCATAGATAAAGTTTTGAGCCAGTTAAAATATAATTCGTGCATCCTATACCTCGATGACATCTTGTCATGGGGAAACACCACAGAATAGACTAAGAGCCAGTGAAAAAAAACGGTGGTCATAAGTAAATGGGTCTAATGTATCTAAGTTTATAGTACTAGTTGGTTTGAAGAGGGAATGACAAGTCTGGCAGCGATTTGCCGTGACATAGGTATATTTATATCACCACATAAATATGTGAAAATGTGATGAAAAATTTCATGATTAGTAAATGGCTGATTTTTGGTGAGGAGTTAGGGGATGGGTCCTCGCACTCGGAAACCACAATGGCAGACGGTTTGGAGTTGACGAAAGGGGGGGCAGACGCCCCCGAAGGTAAGAAAAGTGGCGGAAATTTTTTAAGATTAGTAAATGGCTGATTTTTGGTGAGGATTTAGGGGATGGATCCTAATACTCAGAAACAACAATGGCAGACGATTTGGAGATGACAAAGGAGGGGACAGACGCTCCCAAAGATGAAAAAATAGGGTGGACAGCATTACAGAAAAATGCAGGAAAGTAGGTACTCTTACGAACATTGGTATAATTATCCATCTGTACTCAATCTTTTTTAACGGGAAATAAGCTGATTGATACATATCAACGAATCATGAATGATAGATTAGAGCCGTTTTCACCAAGTCTGGTTAACATTTTTGAACTTTGATTAGTGACTCTAACCGGCGTTAGCAGTCAAATCGGATTTCACCAGCAATTTTGAACGAGATCAAGCCTTGATCTCAGTTCAAAAAACTGAACGCCCGAATTTGGCTGGTTAGAACATTAACTGGTGGATTATCTCTTCCCAGCTAACATGGAAACGTTCGGGGAATGTTCGATTTGTGTTATCTATGTTTTATGTTCCACTGCGAACTTAAAACGAACAATACTGGATAACATTTGTTACGAAGAGAACGTTTGGGGAATGTTCGGACCTAACTTTGTAGTAACAAATGGTTATGTGAGTTAGACTCTAACACAAATATAACACTTCGAGAACGTTGAGACAAAAAAATCCTCATCAATGAGCGAATCTTATTCATTTTTATGTATGTCCAGTGATCGGCAAATAGATATGCCTTATTAGCAATTTGAAAATTTAATAACATTATTGGAACATTCGGGGGATGTTATGGGGGAACAAATGTAATTAGTTTACAGAAGCAGCCATAAAAGAACCAGAATTTTTATGAATTATTTTTGTTTACTGAGAAAGTGAGAATATCATCACGATTGGGAGGTAGACTGCGTGAAAGGAGTGGGTCAATCGTATCGAAGCTTCGAAGCGGACATCTACAAATTTCTTGTCGCTTCTTGAGCCTTTAGCGAATTTCTTGAAATATTTTGAACTTGTGTATCGTTAGGTCCGGAAAACCGGAGGAAAGGGAGACGAAAATAATAGAATAAGCGATAAGGCCCTATGAGATGGATGGTGTAATATTTGCCCAAGAGGTAGGGAACTTAGGGAAGAGGGAAAGAAGTATTATAGGGAAGGCTCAACTTGACATATTCGGATTGCATATTGCGACTATGTGCTTATTATATTTTGTTACTCCGTGTTTCAACCCAACTCACGCCAGATTTTGGTTCCATTACATATTACGAAATGAAAATGACGATATTGGGCGATGAGGGTGAGGACTGAGCATTAAAATAAATAATTTCACAAAGGCAGTCGTTTGTTATTTTACGTTGTTAGATAATATGGAACTCTTGATTCTGGAGGCCGCCCTAAAAATGGAAAAAGAAGCACTAAATTGAAGTGAGAAATGAGAATTGCTCACGCTGGCCTTTTCAGACTTCAGAGTAGATGACCGAATTGGTGGATGCTAGATGCGCGGTCCGAGTGAGACAGTGAGTGACCCTCTCTTTCAGTACGCTGGTGCTGAGTCGTGCATTTTCGTAGAGAGTGGGTAATTTTCGCCTTGTGCCTCGTGGTAAGGTTTCGCTCCCTCTTCCTTGGCTCTTTTTAATTTATTTTGAGTTCCATTGTGTGGTACCGTTTTCGCTTGTCGTGATCGCGAAGGGCTGTATGTTATTATTATTACATTATCCATCTTCATAGTCCATAGTATCTGGTTACGTCGACCTCTTCGGTTGATTTCTTCTCTTGCTCGTGAGTTTCTATTTTATGTATTTTCTTGAATTCCTAATTTTAATGCCCGTATTTATGAACGTTCATTGATTTTTTTTTAGGCAAGGAACCGTTGAGAACAGTTTCATCACAATAAAAAATATCTAAAATGAAGATCCTCAGGACTTCTCAGAAGTAATACATTTTGTGACAACATATTTATTTGGTCTACTGAAGAAGATATGTTTGACCCACACAAGCACTCGTAGTCAACCACAACCACGTTCAAAAATACGATAATTTTTTTAAAATCAGAGTTACTTAGCCATAAAAAAAAAAAAAAAATTACATCAAGGGTGAAAATAAGTACAGCCAAGTTTTACTGAAAATGTTGTCCAGGGGCGGATCCAGGTCTGAATTCTGGGAGGGGTAATGCTGACGAGCACTCCCCGATCACACAACCATAGTCAATAGTTAACTGGGCGATGTTCCGGGACGAATCATGATTACCTGGTATTTTTAATGCATTTTGGATTATGAAGGGTTGTTTTGTTGTATGGTTTCTTCTAGATCAAAAAACTTTCCCATGAAGGTGGCAGTTCAGTAGACGCCTGCTGTGACCGAATAATGAAAAAATGTGTGTCAAGGGTGGTCGCCTCATTATTTAGCTTTCGGGGGAAGAAAAAAAGAGGGATTCTCGCAAAGCGTCCGTTCTGCGACTTGAGAATTTATCAAGCTATTAAAGGTACCTGTCTGTTGAGATACTTACTCTGCAGATGCAGACTTGGGAGATGGTTTTATATATTTTGTTCTTGCTCGTCTAGGGGCTGTTCTTCTCTGCCACGAGAAAGCAGATGGCAGTATTATCGAAAGAGAAGTGGCGAAATACCTCAGATTTTCTCCGTTCAGAACTCATTAACACATCAATAAAGTGCGAGTGTTGGTCAATGGTTTTTGGTTTTCAGTTCTTGATTGTCTTGTCACGTTTATTAAAATGTATTTTCTTGTCGAATCGGTGGTTTATTCGAATTTCTATTATGTACTATAGTATAATTTTGTAAATATTTTCATTATGATAATTTTTATTGAAAGTGCTCAATTTCATAATTTTCATTAGGTACTAATGCCATTTTCAGAAGTTGGGGGGGGGGGGGGACTTTCTTTGCCCGCGTTGATGGTTGTGGGAACACTAACCCTCGTTCGTATGAGCGGGTCTTCGCAATCGGGAGTGCCGTGTAGGCGTACGTAGACCCCCTCCCCCAACAGTAAAACTGCGAAATTGATGGGATGGAGGGGTGGAGTAGGGAAGTTGTGTTTCCTGAATGTTTGTTTAATGTTCAAGGCATGTTAGTGGTAGGCGTTCTTCGAACATTGCCCTAACATAATACGAACGTTCGTTATGTGCGACATTGTAACACAATTGAAACATTCTGTTCTCGTCTGGTTATAACATAAATATAACATTCCCGGAACGTTTTCATGTTACCTGGGTTATCAGTTGCTCACTTCTCCATTTCTCTTTCGAGAATCGCTGTTTTTCGTCGTGTATGTTGTTATTTGTTGCTTAAAAACTAATAATTTTCCGTACTGAGGTGACTGTTCCACACGTCATGAATACACTCGGTCCCGTATTCAGAAGCCAACCTTAACCTTTAGGGCCTTTTCACACGAGGAGAAAAAAGACGCCGACGTGCGAGTCAACGAATTTTTTTTTAGGGGAGAGACAACTCTTGCGAACGCGTTCAATGTGAAAGGCCCCATAGAGTTTTATGTGTTTTTACTGACTGCAAGGATCGGACGCTGACGCGCGCGTCTGCGACTTTTTTCCCCCAGTGTGAGAGGGGCCTTACGCCTCCTTTAAACGCTTCAAAATAGATGAAACATTTTTATAAACCATCACATTTTTCAACTCCTTGCTTCGTAAATGTGGTTTTCTGAATACGGCCCTTGGTGTTCGAAGGAAATGTTTTCAAGTGGGCGTCGACTCGTTGAACTGGCTTTGGACGGCTTCGAGGATGATGAGTATGAGCCACGTCGGTTTCGGGAAATGCCTGCCATTCGTGACAGGAATTGGGTAGACGGGCTTGTTCCTCTTTCGAGGCGTGGAAGAAGATTGTTAGTGGCTTCGGACGATGGGGTGTATAGTCGTGACGTGCGGCAAGCAAGGTGATGGATACGGGAACGAGAGAATTCCACCCCAAAAAAGCATTTCAGTATTCAGTAGGTCGACTAGGGTCACGGACCGTTCCCGAAAGGGAAGACGTGCAACGATTGCAGTTCTGCGAACCCTTCGTTTGTGCCTTACTTCATCGTTTAGGAATAAGGGAAATCGCTACCGCAGCCGCGGCTGTTTTGTTTCGCATAGATGAAATAAAAGGAATGAGACAATATGAATGTGTTTGGTTTTTTTCTCCTCTCTCCCATTTCCTGAAGTAGGCATTTTAGTGCATTTCATTTTGTTTTGACTTATTATTTCTCAATAATAAGTCTTTGTAATCGTATCGCAAAAAATTTTTTTTGACCCCCCCTCGAAATTTGTAGTTTTACGTTTCAAAGTGCGTAGAATCCAAATCTGCAATAAAAAAAATATATCCGTCCGCCGTCCGGGCCATATCTTGCCCTAGGATTGCTCGAAAAAACTCGTTCTTTCGCACATAGACTCCATTTGGGGTCTAGTTGGTCCTAACATCTGATCAGTTTGATCAAATAACTCCCTGGGGTTTTATGGGCCAAAAGCGGGTCCAAAATGGGGATTTTCAAAGGATTTGGGATCATAGGGGTGTGGGGTGTCGATTTTCATGTAATTTCAAGCCGGATTTGACTACATCGATGAATAATAAACCCACAGTCGAAATAATAAGGCATTGTTCGATAATTCGCAGCGTTTTTTTCTTCTTCTTCTTCACTTTTTTTAGTGCATTTCATTCTGAAAATGCACTATTGGTCTCGTCGTGATGGTGGCAAACACGGGTCATGTCATGTTTTTTTCACGTTTCAGATCCTCTAGAACACGAATTCAGTGGTCTCCAGGATTCATTTTATACATAAGCTTATGGCCGTTTTCTTGTTAGCAAGATAACTCTCGAAGAAATTAATTTAGCGGAACGCGCTTTGGCACAAAAATCAGTAGTCATAAGACCCCGGTCGGTATTGCATTTGGGCCAAATCGGTCGAGGTGGAGGGGGGGAATAGGGGTTGAAATGGTCAAAAAATCACTATAAATCGCCAGTTGATTCTAGATGCATCATATTCAGTGTGAATACTCCACGTTAGAGTAGCCTTTGATTACCATTTTAATTTTTCGAAAAAGTCAAGGTGGTGGGGGTGGTCCTCCCGGTGTGGAACTTCACTAGTTCATCTTAGCGCTCTAAAATTCGACTCAAAAATTTAATGTAACCAA
Source organism: Corythucha ciliata (assembly GCA_038030265.1). Taxonomy (NCBI): domain Eukaryota; kingdom Metazoa; phylum Arthropoda; class Insecta; order Hemiptera; family Tingidae; genus Corythucha; species Corythucha ciliata. The sequence goes on from CM075938.1 coordinate 54,500,727, forward strand.
AGCCCTGGGTTCCATTGAGATTTATCGAAAACTTTGATGGAGGGGGGGGGGTGAAATGGGGGATGAAATATCAAAAAAATCTCTTAAATTCACACGTTTAGGTATTATAAAATACGGCACAAAACTTTAATATAACAAAGCCCTTGGAAAAATAACGAAACTTTTCGACATTTTTGAAAGAGGGTGGTGAAAATAGAGAAAGAAGTTCGGCTTAATGAATCAAATTATGGTATCAAAATTATTACTTCTGGGAAGGCTTAGGGTATCCGTATACGGAATGAAATGCACTCTTTCCCACCGCCAGCTGCCGGGGCGAAATTTTTTTGTGTTTGTGAACTAAACACTGAGGATGCCTCCAAAAAGCGAAAAGCTTTTGTTTTAATAATAAATACTATTATTCGCTGGGAGACAACAACATTCAAAAATTTGTCCCAAGAGAAGTCTCTACCACTGAATGCGCAGATCTGAGATCAATTGACGGAAGTTAGAACTGAATTTAATTTATAAACGGCAGTCAGGAGAAATGGTTTTCACCACCGTGAAATCGAGTTCAACTAACGTCGTTCAACTAACCAGATGACCTGGAAATTGACCCGTTCATTAAACTCAAGATCTTTTTGCTGATCAGTTAATCACAGGTTATGGAGGTGTAACCAGTTAAGGGGGAGCTGCAGTGATCCCCCCAATCGACCCCCTCCAATCCTCCGTCGTCTTGCCTTATTTCTGCACCAATCCATATCCACCAATGCATAATGCGGTAGCATCAATTTTTCAAACTTTGTCCCGGAAGTGACTTTAGACCACGTTGGATTTTTACCTTAAAATTTAATGCTCTTCCTTCGACTTATTTGAAAAAAGGAGTACTACTGCATATGCTGAATTCCCTGGGGATTGAAACGAGTTTTAAAAACCAGGGTTGGTGCAGAAATTAGGAAGGAAAATGTATGCCGATTAGTAGACGAGGGCTTATTGGAGGTCGTCACACGTGCAACTCACCCTTAAGGATTGTACGTGTGCTACCTCGCCTCCTGGGCGTTACGTAAATTATCGCCGTATTTCTGCACCAATCCTGGATTTCAAAGTGTTATTTGTATCTCCATGAAATTCCGCTCGCGCGTACGATCTTCTTTTTTTGCCTAGCTCCTGTTGTAGCCACCGAGATATTATAACTAGAGCTTGAATGGCCCTTTGCGCAGCGGGACCATCATTGACGTCACCCCCAGCTAGAAGCGGGTCCAAAAATACCTTGGTTGAGAATGTTTTGGCGGGGTTTTCGGTGGGTGAAGGGGTTTTCCTGCTCACGCCGTTTTTTGAGACAGCCAATGTGAAGAGACCTCCGGTCCCGTAATTACGCCAATCCACGCCCCATTTTCTAGTTTTTTGCGCATCCAGTGGTAGAGATCTCTCTTGGGAGTTGGGAGGTTCAGATCGGATGGACCGTTTGTCTGACCAACTTTTTCCCAGTTTCCTCGGTTCCTGCACACATTTTTTTTATTTTTTTAAAATTACGTCCTTTTTATTATTTGAAGAATTTGTAGCTTAATAATGTCTTACAATTGGTTTTCAACGGTAGTAATTGTCGTAGTCGAATAAAAACAAGCTGTTTTACTATTCGAATGATTTCGATTTGTAGGTAATTTCCTCAGAAATTTACTACAAATTGTTCAGATACTTTGAACCTTGTTCAGATACTTTTATCCGTGACCCTAGTGAGCCTACTCGACCTACTGAAGTGCTTTTTTGGGGTGGAATTCTCTCGTTCCCGTATCCACCTTGCTTGCCGCACGTCACGGCTACACACCCCGCCGTCCCGGCTCATACTCATCATCATCGAAGCCATCCAAAGCAAGTTCAACGAGTCAACGCCCACTTGAAAACATTTCCTTCGAACACCAAGAGCCGTATTCAGAAATCCACCTTTACGAAGCAATGAGTTGAAAAATGTGATGGTTTATAAAAATGTGTCATCTATTTTGAAGCGCTTTAAAGGAGGCGTAAGGGCCCTTTCATATTATGAGAAAAAAAACACTGACGCGCGATTGGGCGTATTTTTTTTTTCGGGGAAGAGACGACTTGCGAACGCTTGCAATGTGAAAGGTCCCATAGAGTTCTGCGTGATTTTACTGACGCGCGCGTCAGCGTCCGACTCTTGCAGTCAGTAAAATCAAAAAAACTTTGACTCGCGAGTCGGCGTCTTTTTTCTCCTATAGCGTGAAATGAAAAGGCCCTAAAGGTTAATGTTGGTTTCTGAATTCTACGGGCTAAAGTGTATTTACGACATATGGAACAGCACCTCAGTACGGAAAATGATTACTTTTTAAGGAACAAACAACAATAAACACGACGAAAAATAGCGATTTTTTAAAGAGAAATAGAGAAGTGATCAAGTGATAAGAGATAATGCACCAGTTAACGTTCTAACCAGCCAAATTCGGGCGTTCAGTTTTTTGAACTGAGATCAAGCTTGATCTCGTTCAAAATTGCTGGTGAAATCCGATTTGACTGCTAACGCCGGTTAGAGTCGCTAATCAGAGTTCAAAAATGTTAACCAGACTTGTTGAAAACGGCTCGGTTACAGGACCGGAGGTCTCTTCACATTGGCTGTCTCAAGTACGAGCAGGAAATCCCCTTCACCTTCATCTTCAGTCAAGGGATTTTTGGACCCGTTACAAGCTCTGGGTGACGTCAATGATGGTCAATGATGGGTGGAATTCCCTGGGGATTGAAACGAGTCCTAAAGGGGGAGTTGCACGGGTGATTCCTCGACCCCCCTCTAATCAACCTTCGTCTACTACTCGGCATACATTTTCTCACCTTATTTCTCACCTTATATATTCTCACCTTATAGGAGGAAATTCCGCATATGCAGTAGTTTTCCTTTTTTTAAAATTTCATCCCAGAAGTTAGTTTAAATTCGACTTGAACTTTTACCTTGTAATTTCACGGTTTTTTTTTCGACTTATTTGAAAAAAGGAAAAGCACTGCATATGCGGACTTTCCTGAAGATTAAAACGAGTACTTAAAAAACCAGGATTGGTGCAGAAATTAGACGGGAAAATGTATGCCGAGTATTGTAGACGTGGAATGATTTAGGGGGGGGGGGTCAAGGAATCATCACTGCAGCTCCCCCTTTACTGGTTTCACCTCCCAACTGTAGCAAAAACTGCTTGTGCTAAAAAGTGCTTAACGTCTTGATTTTAATGAACGGGTCAATTTTCGGGTCATCTGATGGTTCGTTGAACGACGTTAGTTGAACTCGTTTTCGCGGTGGTGAAAACCATTTCTCTTGACTGCCGTTAAGAAATCGCGTTCAGTTCTAACCTCCGTCAATTGATCTCAGATCACAGAAAACTTGGTGAAAACGGCTCTTAATATGATCGTAACACAAGAAAAGAAAAAGTAATGAAAAAGTGCTAATAATAACGCACCAAAATGAAGAGAAAATCGTTCTCGGATTGTTGAAAAGGACTTTCAAGTCAGATGGTCCCGTGATTCTCATAAATAGCTATATTAAATAATCAATCAAATTTTGATGCCATTTCTGTTGGAGGAAACGGGGATCCATGAAGGTCGGACGGTGCCTACCTGCTTACTAGGCGAGTCTCTGTGCGAGGTACCTACTAATTAATTTTGAAAACTCGGCTAACCACAGCAGTGCACGTCCCCTTCCGTATTTACTACCGAAATACGAGCACGCAGGTAGACGAGACCTTGGACACATCCCCCTCCCTCAATTGTTTGGCTGGCCTCACTGCGTAGTTATTTCATTTCTCCTTGTGCTGTGGAATTCATCTGTGCTCCGTCCGTGTTACGCGAAACATATGAGGTGAGTTTGAGAAATTGAGTATTATACCTGTAGGTACCTGTTTCAGTGTGAAAATGAAGTAGGAAGCCCAAAATGGATACAAACCCCTGTGTTTTTTGTGCGGAAGTTGGGGGGAAAACAATTCGGTTCAGTGACAAAACATTGAAGAAGTGCCATGAAGTGAAAATTTTGCGTCGCAAACATAATTTAAAGTACAGTGACTTATCGTTGCCAGCAAGTGTAGACTGTAGTCAGGGCTACCATTCTCAGTGCTACAGAAGCTTTACTGCATTGCAAAAAAAGTACTATGACTCAGGACATGATCAACCAGCTGCAGCATCAAACCCTCAACTCCTGATCACAGACCCAATGTCCCAGGAAATGCAGAGTGCAAGATCTTCATCCGTCACCCCCGATCCATTCCCTCCATCAGTAACGAGTGAGACGCAGACTGTGTTGACTCCTGAGAGGATTTCCCCTTCATTCCTGGAAAAGGTAACACAAACACCAACTAAGCAGCATGCATCAACAGCAACAGGTTCAAAGACCCCAGGGAGCCTCTCACCCCTGATGTCAGACAACAGTACTCAAACACCAACTAAGTCGAGGGAATTTGGCGCAGCCGAGTTGTCACAGGAAGACTCACTAATTGAATTGGCAAGCCAATCTTGCATTTTTTGTAACAGAAAGAGTGTGGTGCTGCACAGGGCTGGGTCTGATAGTCAAATTCGGCAACAGGCTCTACAGCAAGCAATCAGCCTGAATGATGAGGCACTTGTATTCAGGATTGAAAATAATGGTGAAAAAAACATGATATATCACAGTCAGTGCAGATTTTCATATGATAGCAAATACAAGCGATTAATGAACAAGAAAGATGATCAAAGTGATTGGCATAAATGTCAGCAATTCCACAAGCAGACTGAAGATGAGCTGTGGTCGTTCATTAATACAGAAGTGATTGAAAATCAAAACTGTTTCTTCTTGACATACTTACTTAAGAATTACAGGACAATTATGTCAAGGATATTAGAGGATAACGACTACCAGTACGAAAGTCTCTCCATTTCATCGTACTACCTGAAGGAAAAAATAGTGAAGACATTCAAAAATGAGATTAATGTTGTTTTCTTCGAACAAAGGACATAATTGCTCCAAAAAATGTAATTGTTGATGAAGGAATATTCAACCAACTTCAACAAGAAGATCCATTCCAGCAAACTGCTCTCTCTTTTGCGGCAGACAATTTTTGAAATAAAAAAAAAAAAAACAATTTCTGAATCGCCAATCACAGATGATTTGATAAATGGAGAATGCACCATTCCACAGCAGATTTTAGACTTTCTCACAACATTATTGGGTGGAGTGCATTCCCGACGAAGGATGAGCCAAGGCACTTTGCGAAAGCTGGAATCTGTCACCCAAGATATCAATGCTGTTCGCTGTGGGAGAGTGAAGACAACTAAGCATATTGTGCTGGGCTTGGCTCTTAAAAGTCTCACAAGCAGTCGCAAGGTTATCGATATTCTGAATCGTTACGGAGCCTGCTGCAGCTATAACGTTATAGAAGAGTTGTAGACTGAAGCTACCTTCGCTTCAGCCGATCATTCAAGAGTATGTCCTCAAGGAATCCAACTTTCTCCTGGATTGAACACTGGTGCTGCCTACGACAACTACGACAGGTATGTTGAAACTACCTCAGGCAAAGATACACTCCACGACACTGTAGGAATAATATTCCAAAATGCCGTTTGTAAACCTGATGAATTGGCACAATGCCTTGGTAATGTGAACAGAGGTACTCCATCGACCTCTCTTGAAAATGTTCCTTCAACCTCTGTCAAAAAAGATGATACTGGGAAGAGGAAGCGTAGAAGTTTTGATGTGATAACTGCAGATTTAACGCCTTACCCCAAAAAACCTAAACTTGTTGACACCCTACTGCCAAGAGACCATGAAAAGCGATTATCAACCCCTGAACAATTGGCGCTCACTAAAGAATTAGATGCAATATGGATGCTCTCACATGCTCTTGGAATCCCTGATACTCCAATGTGGGTTGGTTTCAACAGCAAATATGTTAAGGACAGCTCGTACAAGCAAAAAGTCACATACCTCACGCCCATCAATGTTTCCCCAACAGAGACTGCTGCAGTATTAGAAACCTTAGTTCAGGTGCTCAAGATTGCCGATGAATGCGGCCAGAGGTACTGTGAAGTGACATATGACCTGGCTATTGCTAAAGTTGCACTTCAAATACAGAAGTGTGAGGGAGAAAGATTTAACAGAGTGTTTATTCACCTAGGGGCGTTCCACATAATGATGGCTTCTTTCAAAGCCGTTGGCAAATTCATTGAAGATTGTGGACTGCCATTTCTGATGGTTCAGAGCGAACTCCTTGCAGGTGGATCAGCCAATGGCTTGATTTTAGGTAAGCATTTCAACAGATGCAAGCGACTGTATCCCCTGGTTGCATTGGCCTTGGAAATTCTGCACTTCCGAGCATTCTTGGAAGAAGAAAAAATTCAAGTTGAGGAAGACGTGGTTATCGAGCTCACCAAAATTCAAAACCAAGAAAAGGGTCCAATAAATTGCAGAGAAGATGGCAGTTTGGGCACTCTAATTCGTCAGTACTTCTGCTACCGTGATTCAACACTGAGAGGAGAACACGGTAAAACACCTGCTTTCTACATGATGTTTGTCAACTTTATAAATTACTACCTCATATTGTCAAGGAGCATCCGATGTGGGGATTTTGAGCTGTTCAAGCACATTTTACCTAAATTGTCCAACCTCTTCTTTGTTTTCAACCAACCTAATTACGCTCGTTGGCTTGTCAGATATATCGAAAACCTGCTGAATGTCGATCAAACTCATCCTGGACTTGAAATGTCTATGAAACAAGGCACCTTTGGTGTGAAACGCACTGACAAGCCATTTTCCAGACAACCCATTGATTTGACTCTGGAACAAACAGTGAACGCTGATGCAGCACGAAGACTGACTGGTGTAACACATTTTACCAATTCCATATCAGCAAGACAGCGATGGGCAAGGAGCCGTTCCATAAGGTCAGCAATAATATCCCATGTTTATGAAACGACAGGACTTCGGAAACCTCAGGACGTCACAGCTGAACTTGAGGCTTCCAACATTTCCAGGAATAACACTCAACTTCAAAAACTTCTACAAACTGTCGAAAGCACAATGAATCCTTTTGATTTGCTGCTAGAGCATGACATATTGTACAACTTGGCCACTGGGAAAGCAGCACCAGATTCTGTGGCCAACTTCTTACTGAGTGTGGAGAGTCTGGGCCAAGCTCAGCGAGAAACATTTATACAGGAATGTGCAGAGGATCCTAACCGATTTGAGAAACCCATCAAGAAGAATGTGCTTGCCACTTTTGCATGCAACGCGGCTAAGAAGACTATCAAAGTGGGTTGGAAAGTTCAAGAAGTGAAAATGCAACGAGATTTGTTTGGCCGGATGCTGGCAGTCTCATTGGAGGAGCATATAGATGTTGCCAAAGCTCTGTCATATCCCTTGAACCCTGTTCCTATGTCAATGTGCCACCTTGATGGCACTATGTGTAAAACTGATAAATCTTCCTTGTTGAAGCTGTTGGAGAAGAGAATCACCAGCAACCCACCACCAAAAGTTGACGTACATATTGTTGATGGTTTTTACATGCTCCATCTCATGAAAGAGGTCCCTAAAACCTTTGGAAGCATTTCCAAGAAACTCCTACAGATGGCCTGTCTGTCATCTACATCACAAGTCCATTTCATATTCGATCAATACAAATCACCCAGCGCAGAAGTGGCTTGGAGGCCCGCAGCTACTCCATTTCTGGACCTGATCAAATCAGACTGACTGATTTCAGTAAAGAACTCCGAAACCCCAAGTTCAAAGAAGCTCTGGTACGATTCTTCATATTACACTGGGCTACTGAAGAAGTTGCTCCATTTATTGGCAACAAAGAAGTATATCTCAACTTTGAGAAATGTTACATCTTCAAAGCAGTAGAAGGTAAAATCAAGGCTTCAATAGATGAGCACTTCACATGTGAGGACCATGAAGAGGCTGATACCGAAATTGTTTACCACCTTTGCCAGGTCGAGGCAGGAAGAAATGTGGTCATAAAATGCTCAGATACTGATGTGCTCATCATCACTCTGGGCAACATGGACCATTTTCATCATCCACTGCGCCTTTGGATGGATGCCGGAGCAGGCAATAATCGAAGGTACATTGACGTCAATATGCTCTACGATAACTTAGGCAAGGCGCTTTGCGAAGCACTCCTTGGCTTTCACGCTATAGCAGGCTGTGATTACAATCCCTGTTTCTTCAAAAAATGAAAAAATAAGCCATTTTCAATTCTGATGAAAAGCAGTGAATTTCAGAGCGCTCTTGCCAAACTGAACGACTCCACTGCATTTGAATCTGCGCAAGATGAAGTGATTTCAATCCTGAATAAATTTGTGTGCAGGATCTATGGCATACAGCAGTGTGACAATGTGAACAAAGCCAGGTTCCAAATGTTCTCAAAAAATTTTAAAATGAGTCACCAGAGTGAGCCCTTCCTTAAAAAATTCAAAACCTTGACTCCACCAGCCTTCCTCCCTGCGCTTCAGAGCTACTCTAGCAGATTCAGAGGTCTCATTACATTGCCGTTTTGTGGAGGCTTGCTTATTTGAAGCAACCAACTGCACTAAACCAACAAAACTATAGTTGGACGGAGCACGAAAGCAGATACAAACTGCACTGGTTTGGAGGAGAACAATGCCCCCTTCTGGTCAAGGATGTGATCATTCAGCCTTCTGAGGACTCAACAATTGAAGATGGTAATTGTCACTCATTAACTTGTTGTTGGTTTCGATTTCTTTTCCAAGTATCATACTACTGCAATTAATGTGGTACCAATTCTCTTTGCAGGGAGTGAAACAGACAGTGAACTCGAGGATGAAGAGGACGAAGAATATTGAAATGTGTGAAATTGTAACCTTCTTCCTTCTTTGAACCGTGCTTTTTTTCTTTTAGTGCATTTCATTCAAAAAATGCACTATTGGTCTCGCCCTGATGGTCGCACATATGGGTTGTGATACTTTTTTTTCACGTTTCAGAACCCCTAGAACACGAATCCGAGGTCGGTTCGGTTTGATTTTGATATATATATATATATGTGTGTGTGTGTGTGTGTGTGTGTGGCCCCTCGCTTGTTAGCACGATCACGGTCGCAATTTTTGACTTAGGGCTACCAAATTTGGTCTAAAAATCAATAGCGTGAATATCTCGGACGAGTTCGTGATCCAGATGAATCGGTGCACGGGAACGGTGTGAAAGAGGGGTTTGAATTAGTTGAAAATTAGCTACCGCACGGCTGTTGCTTCAATTGCCCCCAAAATTGACTCGAGTGCTGAGAAATGAACGCGCTTTTGTATGAGACCCTAGTGAACCAAATCCGTTGATATGGCAGGGGTGTTCTCGGCGGAGGGGAGCTATTAAATTAATGCTTTGCCTTACTGGACCACTCAATTACCAAAAAATTTCATTGACATTGTATTTTGAGCCGTCTCTTTTATTTGATTTGCCTACAGCTTAATAAATCTTGAGTAAAAAATCCTAAGGTGGGCCAAAAAGGGAGGAACAAAAAAAAAATTTTAAAAAAAAATTGTTTCGGATTTGAACCCAGGCACTCCGCATTCCGCAATGATGAAATTGTGACATACCAATAACCTAATGTAACTGATCTGAAAATTAACGTAATCTGAAAAAAGTTTTGTTCCGACAGCAGCCTGTCGGGAAAAGTGCATTTCATTCATGCGACAATCGAGTCAAACCTCATAAGTTAGAACGAGATCAATCAATTATGATTTTTTTTTTTTCCCCATTTATTACATGTTGCAACTGCTATATATACAAATAAGAATTAAATAACATCTAGCAACTTCACTTTCACATTACACAGTTTGTGGCTTCACTACACTTATAAAGTAGCTACCAAGTCAAGGGGTTTGGTCCTTTTTAGCCGTCGAAGGTCTCCTGCAGTATCCAGCAAGTCGAGTGCCTCGACATTAGGGTGTTTGTGAGCCTTTTTTCGTGCTCCGCTGCTCGTTTTTTGATAGCTTCTGCCACCGTTTCAATTTGCAGGTCACGATGCAGGTCAAGCCCTCGTACATACCAGGGCGCATTTGTTATCATTCTCAAAACTTTGTTTTGAAAAGTTTGTATGACTTTGACATTGCTTTTCTTGGTGCAGCCCCAAAGCTGACAACCGTAGGCCCAGATCGGCTTCAGAACTTGCTGGTATAGCAGGAGCTTGTTGGCCATCGAGAGCTCAGAATGCTTCCCGAGCAGCCAGTACATTTTTCTGAGTTTGGTGTTGAGTTCCTCTTTTTTCTTTTTGACGTGAGGCTTCCACCGGAGTTTAGCATCCAGCGTCATGCCTAGGTACTTCGCCGTGTTTGCAAATGGTATTATTTTCTCATTGAGTTGCACAGGGATTGGGCTGGTCTTGCGATTTGTAAAGTTTATATGAACAGATTTCTCCTCGTTGAGTTTTATTCTCCACTTTTTTGTCCAGGTGTTTACTTCTTCTACCGCAGTTTGCATTTTGCTAGTAGCCTCTTCAACATCATTTCCGACTGCAAGAAGAGCTGTGTCGTCGGCAAACGTTGCAATGATTGAGTCCTCTCTTACGGGTAGGTCACTCGTGTACAATAGGTAAAGCACTGGTCCAAGGACGCTTCCTTGAGGTACTCCAGCCGAAATTTTACGCAACCGCGAATATTCACCCTCATGTTTCACTCGGAAGTGTCTACCGCATAAATAAGATTTCAGAATTTCGTAGAATTTTTTCGGAAGGAGTTTATTCAACTTGAACTCAAGCCCCTTGTGCCAAACTTTATCAAACGCTTGAGCTACGTCCAAAAAGACAGCCGAACAGATTTTCTTTTCTTCCAGAGTAGACTCCACAGCATTCACTATCCGATGGACCTGATCTATTGTGGAGTGTTGTTCTCTGAATCCAAACTGATGGGATGGTATGATTCGTTTTTCTTCTAGAATAGGCCTTAGTCTTTTCAGGAGGAGTTTCTCAAAAAGTTTCGAGACTGTAGGGAGAAGTGAAATGGGTCGATACGACTTCACTTCATTAGCTGGCTTTCCCGGCTTCGCTATCATTATAACTTCAGCTACTTTCCATTGCCGGGGGACGTACTTGAGGCGTAAGGCTGCGTTGATTAAATACAGTAGCTTCCTAAGTCCCCTTTCGGGCAGCTCCCGCATTATCCTGGCTGTTATCAAGTCATAGCCGGGGGATTTTTTCGTACTGAGGTTGGTCATAATTTCCGTCCTTAGTTCTTTGATCATTACTGGCCGAATTTCCCTGTTGTCCTTGTTGGGTACGTAGGATACACATTCGTTGGCTGACTGCAGTGGATGGGGCTGGAAGGTTCTTTCCAGATGATCTGCAAATACCTGCACTTTTTCCTTTGCGCTCCTAGCCCATGTTCCTTCACCAGTTCGAATGGGTGGTATGGGCACTTTTGGCCGCTTGAGGCTCTTTGTCGCTTTCCACAGCGAGTATTCTGTGCCTTTTTCTGGTGTCAAGCCTTCGAGGTACGCCGAAAATTCTTCGTTCTTTATATGCCTTATAAGCGCTTTCAGCTGGTTACAAAGCTTGTTCAATTTCATCTTATTTTCTGTTGATCGATTCCTTTGCCATATTTTACGTGCCCGCCTTTTCGCTTGAACCATTTCCCGTACTTCCACAGGATAGCTGGACCACCGCTTGTGATTGGGATTATTACTCGGCGTGCTACTCCAAGCCGCCTCTTGTAAGGTTTGCACAAAATTATGCACCTCTTTCTCTAACTGGGCAGGCGTTTGCAGACTTATTGATAAGTCAACTTTGGCGTTCACAATCTCCTTGAACATCTCCCAATTGGTCCGCCTATTCGTGAGTCTTTCTGTTTCTTCTTTCATTATTATCGATTCACTAACTGTCATGACTACCGCCGAGTGATCGGATAACAAGTTTTCGTCGTCCTCAGTGTGTATGTAATTTGATGACAAGCCCTTCACAATGAAGAAGTCAATAAGGTCCGGTGTTTTATTCATATCCTTAGGCCAGTAGGTCGGTTTTCCTCCTGAATGGAACTCACAGTGCGCTTCTCTTCCAGCCTCAAAAAGTTGTCTTCCTTTCGGATTCTGGATTCTTGATCCCCAGTATTGGTGTTTCGCATTAAAGTCACCTCCGATAATGAAGTCATGCCCAAGTCTGTTGAATAGATTAGCGTAGTCCTCTTTTTTCAGCGCATGTCTTGGAGGACAGTATATTGCCGCAACTATCATCTCTCTGTCCTTCATAAAGACACTTATGCAAGCTACTTGCATTGCATCTTCTTCTATCTTTTCTTCCTCGTGATGCTTGATATTTTCCTTGATTAGGACCGCAGCTCCCCCTCTCGCTCTATCGGCAGGATGAACGCTATGGTACAATCGATATCCCTTAATTTTAACGAATGATGATCTAGTGAAGTGTGTTTCAGAGATTAAACAAATGTCAATGTTTTCTTGTTGTAAAAATATTTCCAACTCCAACAACCTTTCTCGGAGTCCATTTGGATTCCACTGCGCTATGCGAAATGAATGGATGCCTCTCAATTTACTTTTCATCTTATACTTTGAATTTAGCGCTGTTTTCTATTTTCTTGATGCGCTCGGCCATCTCTACATATTTACCAGCTTGATCATCAAGTTTCTTCAGAATTAGGGAGAATAATTCCTCAGTAGATTTGTTCTTGATCCCCGAAATAATATTTTTTATGGCGTCCGCAAAGGTGCTCCGGGCTTTGACGTCCTCCGTATCGGCTCGTGCGCTAGGGTTTTTTAAAGGAGCGAAGAATGTATCCCGAGGAGATTTGAAGTTACCCCGTGGATTTTTTGGCTTATCCCGGATTTTCTGCAACTCCTTTGCTACTTCGCATCCCCTGTAGCTTGCAGGGTGGTGACCTCGGCAATTTACACACTTGGGAGGAAGTTGTCTATCCAATGTGCAATCTTTCGTGTTGTGCTTACCAGCACACTTTACGCATCTTGCTTCCATTTTACAATATCTTTGCGTATGGTTGAAACCTTGGCAGTTTTTACACTGCGGGATCGCTTTCGAAGTCCTCCTCAATGGTTCAATTTTAACTTTAACATTAAGGATAGATTGAATATTGTGAATATTTTCTACTTTCTCATTGTTGTCGAATACAAGCATGAAAAGCGGCAGAGAGTGTTTCAAAATAGAGACCTCGCCACGTTCGTCAATGTCTTTCTCTTTTTTGATGAGATTTACAGCTTCTAGAACTTTCAGCCCTTTGGCCTCAAGGTCTTCGATAATATCCTTAGCAGGGCACGAGGGGTGTAGGCCTCTTGCTATTACTCTGATGGGTCGGTTATGTTTGTTCTCGAACGAATACCATTGAACTTTATCATCGTTCAATTTTTGCGTTAAATTCCTATACGCTTCTTCGCTGAAAACATTTATTTTCCAAACATTATTCCTCAATGAGGTCACCTTCCATTGTTCATTATCATTAATAACTGCCGTAATAATTCGACGGAGGTCAGAATAGTCTTTCAACCCACTAACGTTGATGGGTGGAGGGGCAGGTTGCTCTTTACCTTGCATAATCGGAGTTTTCTTTCCTTCTGGAGTTCTGTCCTCAATTTCCGGCGATGATTCCGCTTTTCTTTTCTTGCATTCTTTTTCATTCTTTTTTTTTTGAGAATCCAATTTGTCTCTCGCTCAAGATCCTCCTCATCGGTGCAGTATTCATTTCTGCTGGGCTGGATCACTTCAGCCTGTCCACCAGTAATCAATTATGAATGAAATTTAGGCCGGGATAAAGATTTTAATTGCAAATAACTCCTCTAACAAGAGTCCGCTTTCCTATATCGTGTAGGCAACCAAACCGACTCTGTTTCATTTTTCATTTTCATCATTTTGTTCCCCCTCAGTTGGTGCCAAAAAAGGGGCCTGCGGTAAAAAGAAACACGATTCTATTATTTTGACTTTCTATACCACGGCCTAAATGTCATTCATAATTGATTGATCTCGTTCTAACTTATGAGGTTTGACTCGATTGTCGCATGAATGAAATGCACTTTTCCCGACAGGCTGCTGTCGGAACAAAACTTTTCTTTTCTTGTGTTACCACATCAGATTTAATCTATTATTCATGATTCGTTGCTATGTATCAATCAGCTTATTTCCCGTTAAAAAAGATTGAATACAGATGGTTAATTATACCAATGTTCGTAAGAGTACCTACTTTCCTGCATTTTTCTGTAATGCTGTCCACCCTATTTTTTCATCTTTGGGGTCGTCTGCCCCCTCCTTTGTCATCTCCAAATCGTCTGCCATTGTTGTTTCTGAGTATTAGGATCCACCCCCTAAATCCTCACCAAAAATCAGCCATTTACTAATCTTAAAAAATGTCCCCCACTATTCTTACCTTGGGGGGCGTCTGCCCCCCCTTTCGTCAACTCCAAACCGTCTGCCATTGTGGTTTCCGAGTGCGAGGACCCATCCCCTAACTCCTCACCAAAAATCAGCCATTTACTAATCATGAAATTTTTCATCACATTTTCACGTATTTATGTGGTGATATAAATACCTATGTCACGGCAAATCGCTGCCAGACACATTAGACCCATTTACTTATGACCACCGTTTTTTTTCACTGGCTCTCTGTCTAGAAGAATTAGTCCAAAGGCTGGGCCAGATTTTTGAAAGGTTACGATCAGCAAATTTAAAATTGAAACCCCAAAAGTGTAAATTCGGTTATAAAGAAGTTAAAATTTTAGGGCACGTAGTGAGCGCGAAAGGTGTAGGCCCCGACCCTGATAAAACCCAAGCCGTGGATAAAATCCCCACCCCTAGAACGCTGAAGGACATGCAGAGATTCATCAGATTCATAAATTTCTACCGCCGCTTTGTCAAAAATTTTAGTAAAATAGCCGCGCCTCTCACAACCTTGACCAAAAAACAACCTAAATTCACGTGGAATACCGAGGCTCAAGAGGCGTTTGAAACCCTAAAAGCCAAACTAAAGTCACCAACCATTTTACGTCACTTTGATAATAGATTACCGATACAAATTAGAACGGATGCCAGTGATACGGGGCTGGGTGCGGTCCTTTTACAGCGGGACGAAGAAGGCGAACGACCGGTGACGTTCATCTCCCGGAAACTTAACAACGCGGAAAAGAAACTCTTCACCACGGAGAAGGAATGCCTGGCAATTTTTTGGAGTCTGAAGAAATTACGAATTTATCTGTGGGGTTGTGAATTCGAAGTCTATACGGACCACCACAGTTTATGCTGGTTGAATAAACACCGAGACACCACGGGGACGACTTGCGAGGTGGGCCATCGCCCTTCAAGAGTTTAAATTCAAGATAAACCACAAATCAGGAAAATTAAATTGTGACGCTGACTGTTTGTCACGCTACCCAGCAGAAGAGCCCCCCCACCGAGGAAGAAACAACCGATTTGGGAATTTTTCAAATTAATGAACCCAGCCTACCCACCCTTCAACGTCAGGACCCTGCCGTGAGAGAGCTCGTTGAGGCAATAGAAAATCCTAACGAAGCAACCCCTTCCATTTCCAGGAAACACGCAGCTACACGCTGCAAGGTGATACCTTGTTCCGAAAAGTGTATCTCAAGGGGACTTTGGAACTCCGCCCCGTCCTTCCCTCCGAATTAAAAAAGGAAATATTAATAACCTTCCATAATGACCCTGCATCAGGCGCGCACCTTGGTCTAACTAAGACACTCCATAAAATCAGCTCCCGTTATTTTCGGGAAAACATGAAAAAGGAAATTGAAAAGTTCGTAAAAAGCTGTAAAGATTGTCAAACTCGAAAAAGTCCCAAATTAAAACCAGCCGGCCTACTGCAACCCATTCCCGTGGGACGCCCTTTTGAAAGAATAGGGATCGACCTCTTAGGCCCATTGCCTAGAACCGAGAGAGGGAATAGGCATATAATTTGTGCCGTAGACTATTTGACCAAGTGGGCCGAGGTCCGCTGCGTTCCTGACGCAACCGCGAAGTCCGTGGCCGAATTTTTAATCGAAAACGTTTACTGTCGCCATGGTTTCCCGTAAGAAATTTTGTCCGACAGGGGAAGTTGCTTCCTTTCAAGCCTCGTCCACGAGATAGTTATCGGTTTAGGAGGGTATCCAGACACAACCTCAGGCTATCACCCTATCTGCAACGGGCTCGTAGAAAAGTTCAATGGTACCCTCGCTCAAATGATTTCTATGTACACGTCATCCGACCAAAAAGATTGGGACCTCTATCCGAGCTTAGTCGCCTTCGCCTATAACACCTCATTGAATGGCACGACAAAACAAACCCCCTTTCTACCTAGTCTATGGAAGAGAACCCGTATTAGGGTGCGACGTCATGTTAGGAAACGCTGACTTTACCAACTTGGAAGCGAAAGAATACCTCGAAAGGGTAAAACAAACGAGGCTTGCGAGAGGTACCGGGATCCACCACCAGTTGTTACGCCCCCACCGGCGTAGCCAGAACGGGAATAGGGGATCGGTAAAGAATTACTGTTGTCCCAAGACGAACACGAATCCTTTTATTACTTTAAATACTCCGAACGACATAACACTTCGCAAAACCACCAAAAACAGTCCTCCCTCCTTCTTGTCTTTTCACTTTTATTTCCGCCGCTTCCCTCGCCCACCCCCCCGGGTCGTCCTCCCTGCTCCCGGCTAATTCCTTTTTATTCTCATCCTTTTCGTCGGGGGCGATCTGGCTCGCCGCCTTGAGTTGTTGAAGGTAGGGGGGGGGGGTCTCCTTTCCTTACAGTATGAACTATTTTTTTCCCGCATTATCAATGTTGTCTCCACTTTTAGCTATGGATTAGTTATTTTTCTCAGTTTTAGGCCTGTTTTAGGTTGCCTTCAGAAGTCACAGATTTTTGTTTTCCTGAATTTTACCGGCGAATTCACGTTTTAATGAATATCGTATGATGACTTATGCTATTGCTACGCTATGATATGAATTATGCTGTGATTTATCCTATTTTTGCATTTGCATCCGCGAATTAGCGTTTTTTCTTGGCTTTATCCGCGAATTAGCGTTTTTTCTTGGCTTTATCCGCGAATTAGTGTTTCCACCAATTTCTCCATGAATTAGCGATTTTTCTTCATTTTAGCCGCGAAATAATTAGCAATGCTTTTCAGTTTTGCCCGCACAAATCAGGATTGTGCCAATTTCAGCTGCTAATTAGCGCTTTTTGTCATTTTCATTACCGAATCAGTGATTTTTCTCACTTTTAGCAGTTATTTTCTCAATAATTTTGCCGTGGATTATTTTTTGTGGTTGTTGACCTAAAAAAAAAAGGAAATTATCGTATTTCCTCTAATTAAGACAAATACTTAGCTACTTCACAGCTAAAGTTTCTTTGAAGCTTCCTCGGACAAAGTATAGAAAAAGCGCCAATTGGTTGGCTGCTGAAGGCAAGTTCACGGCTCAAACTGAGAAAAAGCGTTAATTCGCAGCTAAAATTAAGAAAATGTATGTAAGAAAATCGTTCATTAGCGTCTAGAATCAGAAAAAACAAAAATTCAGCAAAATTTCTAATTCGCGGCTAAAATGAAGATAAATCGCTAATCCACGGCTAAAATTGTTTTTGAAAACGCTGATTCACGATTTACGTGGAGAAAACGTCAATTCGCGGCTTTTCGAATTTAACTTTCGTGCCAAAAAGTGAAAACCCCGCTTATCCGCGGCCAAATTCAGAAAAAGCGTAAGATACAATTCGCGGCGAAAATTGGGGAAAACTCTAATTCGTGTCTGAAATGTAGAAAAATTACTAATTGGGGAGTTAATTTGTGAAAATTTGCTAATTCACAGAAGTTTGAGAAAATGGTTAGCCGCGGTTTTCGGAGGCAATTTCGTGGTCATTTGAAAAAAACACGCTAATTTACAGAAAAAATTGAGCAAAATCGCAAATTCGCGGCTTAAATGGAGGCAAATCGCTTATTCTCGGCTAAAATGGACACAAATATAGCTAATTAACCGATGAAATTGAGAAGAAACGCTGAAGTGTAGAAAACACGCTAATATGCGGTTAAAATTGAGAAAATGCCAAATCGCGGCTTATTCTGAACGGTGACTTTATGAGGGCTCAGGTGAAAGATTCGCCCGGGGGCGTCAAACGTCTAAGGCCGGCACTGTGCACGTAGCCTTACAGAGATAATAGCGTATTTACTTACCGTTGATTTTCTCCAGGTAGTGCATTTCCCGAGAGCACAAGGCAAAAGACTCCAATATTTTTGATTGATCTATCGCCAGCTTTATGTCACAGCATGAAGTCCATTTAGCCGCCGAAGCCTAAACTTTTGTACACGAACATTAATTGTGTAACGTCCGCAGTAACAATTTCAGAACGGAACCACCTTTTCGTCCGTTGTAAGATTTCGACAGTCGTGCAGGTCATTGTGCTGGAGGACGGGGCCTGATGAGGGATCGTTATGTTCTTGAGGATGCTCAGACGGTGGAAGAGGGTGTTCTAGGGTGGGGCCCGAATGCTCATCTGTTCTGGCTGTATCCTTTAAATTGTTGATTGTACTGTGAATTCCGATTCTCGAGTACATAGTTAACGACAATTAATATTTACCAGCGAAAATATCCCCACAATAAAGACTATTAAACGATTTGCTCTCATTTTACAGTGTAATCAGGCAACTGACTTTTTTTTACAACTTTCGTTGGTTTATAAGGGAAACGTCGTACAGGATATGTTCAATCACATTTTAAAAAACGGACATACTTAATTTAATTATAAAAATCAAGGCCATTTTTAAACTAACACGAGTCATTTCCGAGTAGATTCTGAAATATATCATCTTTGAACAATGGAGAATACTACCAGTTGAAAGACAGCTGTCATGTGACAACTTTTGCTATAGTTAAACCACAATGAAAGGAAAATGCTGGTATATGATGGAAACGACATCATGCAACAATTCGTTTCTCTGTTGCTCTTTTTTTTCCGCAATCGACTCGTTTTTTATCTTTCTTTCATATAATCCATCTCTTCCTAACTCACCAACCTCATTCGTACGCAACAAAGCAACTCGTGTTGCTTGTAAGCGCGCCTGTGGTTGTGAGAAGAGGAAAGGCTTTACGTTTGAAAAGGTAAATCCTTCAAATCAACCGGCGAACATGCTCGCACGTGCTATTAATTGATACGAACGATTTCTGATGGGCGAAGAGGTTCTTGTGCGTGTAGGCATTTACCTATTTATATTCTTTGAATTTATACAGTTTGTACTTAATGAAAGAATTTTCTGAAATCCATATTGTCAATGATCAATATAATGAAAAAGAAAACAAATCTGAAGAAAGTATATCAGCCAATTTGTCTTAATTTCTATCCATTTTAAATTAAGCATCCACCGCCGTGAGTTGCCCGAACAAAGCTTTGTTGTTACTCAAAGACGTTTTAATTAGTTCGAAAGTTTACGTTTGTCCCAACTATGAAAATATGAACCAACTTGATTGAGTCATTTTGTACTCTCTCCCTTTTATGTCTCGATCTTTCTCTCTCACTGCCTCAAGCGGGGGGTCCTTAAGGGCTTCATTTAAATTTTTGGAAGAGAGACATCAGTGCGGGGAAGGATTAACGATCCAAGTTGGCATCATCTTTATCCAATTATAGAACGTCTTCGAGATTCGTATTTCTCAAAACCCTTATTTCACGTAGTGACAGTTAAAATCAACTGATATTTTTGGGCCCCTTTTTTACACAGTTGCCTATAGCGTTTCATGAATACGTGTGTATTTAATTAATTACCCCGCAGAAACTGACAATTTGTACGTATATTAGGCATTTATCTTCGAAAACTCAATAGTTACAAGGCCCCATCAACCCCTCCCCCTTCATTCATATTCCTTCCAATAGTAATGTCTATTAATTGGTCCCAGCAAATTATCAAAAAACTAGAAATTTTGGACCACAAACTGGGGATTTTTGCCAAAAAAAAAAACTGGAATTGTCTTCCCTAAGTTTGATTGACTGGTCAAACCCTTGGGATTTTGTTCCAAAATATTATTTTTCGACTCAACAACATGGAAATTTCACACCAAGTTTATAGTTTAAAGAGTGTCATTTTAGCTCCAGTAGTGTACCGTGGATGTGGGGGGGGGGGGTCGCGATTCGACAGGATCGAAAAAAGGCCAATTCACAACTAAAAGTGACAAAAATCGTTAACTAACGCTAATTCACGGCCGAAATTGAAAAAAAAAAGCGCTGATTTTCGTGGCTGGAAGTGAGAAAACTCGTCATTTCTCGGTTCATTTCAAAGTAGCATCAAGAGACGCAACTTTGAGATTAAACTTGAGAAAAACCACTATAAGCCACGGTTTCTGGAGGCTCTTAAATGGATAAAATAGAGAGAAAAAAAAATGCGTGGTTTCTTGGGTCCGGGGATAAAATTGAGTAAAAACGCTTATTCGCATGACTAAAAGTGAGTAAAACTGTTAATTCAATAAAATAAAATTGATAATTTACAAGGTAAAATTTAGACAAATCACTAATTCACGTCAAACCACCGCAAAGATTGCGAGAAAGTCCTGATCGACGGCTAAAGAGTAAAACGCTACAATTCATATCTAAAAATTGAGAAAAATCGCTAATCAGTGAAAAGCGATAATTCGCAGAAAAAGTGTAGAAAATAACCAATAAATGGATGAAATCGAAAAAAAAAACGTCTATTCACGGCTAAGATTGAGAAAAAAACAATTCGCTACTCCTGAAGGTAACTTTGTAGCTAACATTAAGGAAAAAATAGAAATAAATACCTAGCTAAATCATGGGTGAAATTGAGAATCACATTAATTCGCAGCTAAAATTGAGGGACGGTACTAATCGGTGGGCTAAAACAGAGAAAAACTCTAATTCATAACTAAAATTAAGAAAAATCGCTAATTATAGCGGATTAATTAAGAAAAAGCGCTGATTCACGGATAAAGTGTAGAAAAACGCAAACTAAAAGCTAAAAGTTGTTTTAAAAACCACTAACTAACGGATAAAATTGAGAAATACGCCAATTCACGACTAAAGTAATTCGCAGCTTCTGAAGGCAGATTTGTGGCTTGAATTGAGATAAAACACTAAATCATGGCACGAATTGAGATAAATCAATGGTTCGCGGCTATAAAATTGAGACAAATCAACGATGAATCGCTCAATCAATATTGAAAAAAAAATTCTCGAGTTTCTTGAGGCAATGTTGTGGCTAAAATTTTACTACTATACTAAGATTTTTGGTTTTAAAGCGTTGATTCGCGGCTAATACTGAGAATTAGCACTCATTTGCTGCTAAAATTGAGAAAAATACGCCAATTCTTAATGCAACCAGCACGACAGGGTATCTGAAGGCAGCTTCACTGCTAAAATATGGGGAAATGCGCCGACCCCATGTTTCTTTAGGCCCTTAGTATAAGGCTAAAATTGAGAAGGTACGCGAATGTTCTAAAATAGAGGTAAGTAGGTGGCAAAAAGTTTTATGATGGCGCTTATATTCGTGACTGGAATACTGAAAAAGCGCTAACTCGCAGGATAAAATGGGAAAAGCGCGAAAAAAAACGTTAATTCTCTGCTATCGAGTTGAGAAAAAGCAGCGATGAATCGCTCAGCAGGCTCGGCTAATATTAAAAAACGTCAATTCTGCCCCCCCCCCCAACCCATTCCCGATTGTAAATCATAAACGTACATTCATTATTGTTCATCTCCGGGCGAAGAGCCTTCGACTATCTGGAAATCCTAAGCAGGCAGGAGCCTCTCAATGTCTCAACTTCAATGGCTCCAATGCTCCAAATATGTTTGTGTTGTTATCAAAGGTGTATCTGGAGTGGAGTTTTTTGGGGGGGGGGGTGATAATAGTGAAAACATCGTCAAATATTTCACTTGTTTATCCTAGTGTAACCAGATTGGGGGGGGGGCGGTGTTGCAATAGGCCTTTCAGCAAGGCGTTTGGGACATGTTCGGAGCAGAGTTGACATGGAATCATCCAATAAAATGTAGTGATCTTGAATTTTATTGGCTGGTCCCATTTGGGAACTCTTCTCCAAACATGTTCCAAACACCTTGCTTTAAACCGTCCTAATACTCGTTATTTTCTTTTCTTTTTATTTCGCTATTTTTCTTGCGTTTTTTTATTCAAGTCAGTTATTTTTTACTTAAGTGTTTTGGCCAAGGAGCCGTACATTGAAAGAAGAGCAAAAAAAGGGGGGGGTAAATTAGCGCTATTAATGCGGAGGCCTCCCGCTTTTACGAATACGTTACGTTATATTGAACTTGGACCGGGTTAAGTTTACTCTTAGGTGTATAATTAAATTGTTCTTAATTTCACTTTGTCTTTTTTTTTTTTTTTTTTTTTTGTTACGCGAAGGTTTCATATTAAGGTCGTTCCGACGGAGTTCCGTTTCTTTTATATGGATTTTTAATCTGGTGTCGACGTGTGTGCAACGGGTACGGAATACCTTTTTGAAGGGTCGCTGGGTCCGTTTTTGCTTAAGTTGTCCCTTGGAACTATACGAAAGAACAGGCGCCGTTGGGAGCATTTTATATAGTATTGTCCGGGCTCCAAGGATCGTAAGCAAGATCGGTGCGCTTCGAGTGTGCTTCAACAAGCTGGCCAGCGGAGTCTCAGGAAGACGACGTGGTACGGTCAGAGCAAAACCAGAAAGAAAAAGCTAAAGGAATCTGAACTGATGAGTAAGAGTATGATATGCTCCCTTAATTTTTGTGGATTTTGAGGGTTCTTTGATTTTTTACCTTGCGCCTTTTTCTTTTTTCTTTGTTTCAGCCAACGTCGAGGCCCTGCTTTCCACGGGCTTCCGCTGCCACGATCAGGGGAAAAATGGTTGCTCCCGTTAGTCCCGTTCTCATTCTTCGGAAGTTTTCCGATCCCCTCTTCCTGTTGCGACGAGTGCCGACTACCTCATGAGCATTATGAGTCATCATGCCGATGTAGTGGAGCTCTTCGATGATAATAAGCAAAGAAAAGACGTAGTCACATCTTTCAGGACATCTTTCAGAAGAGCGGGATTTATCGTCTAAGATGTGGAGATTGCGGAGCGACTTACTGCGGTCGGACAGGTCGTAAGTTCTGTACACGATTCAAGGAACATCTCCAACGCACATTAATTACACGTGCCATGCAGATTACGACCATGTAGCTGAGGTCCTTGTGTGCGAGGATAATCATAGGGCGCGGGAAGTATTGGAAGGGTTGTTTATTAACAGAGAAATAAAAATCACGGGGGATTCTTGTCTCAATGATAGATTAGAGGGTTCCAATTCCATGTTTTCTTGGTGTTTTTTTGGTGTTTGGCCTTAGAGGTGAAGCGGTAATGCTGATGAGGGGCACCGGGAATGGGCCCGAAATGCATACTTTAAAAAACACCATGGCTGTATGGTTAAAAAAAAAAAAGTTTATGGTCTACATGTTTTCTTCACTCGTTGATTTAATCCCACCTTCAAATAAATATAAAACAATGAACATTAGGTCCTTGCTCAGTTCTCGTTAGACAAGTGATGGGAAATCACTTTTACATAAAAATTTTTACATTAATTTTGACTAAAGGAATTTCTCCCAGACTCGCTGCCCCTGGAGTAAGTACACTGTTTTAATTTAAGGTTAGGTTCTGTTTTGGTAGTTTTAGTTTTAGTAATTTTCTAGTCAATTTACACGTTTTATGGCTATTTATTTAATCGTTTACCTTGTTATTTATTATTGATTCTGATTTGCTGTCGATCGTTGGGACCACTGAAGATGACCTTGAACGGTTGAAACCGGTCTGGAGTATAATAAATTGAAATCGTGGAGTGACTACGTCTTTTCTTTGCTTATTATCACCTCATGAACATGTTCCAACCGGCACATTGCTTCACCCGCGAACTTTTTTATTTCTTTGATTATTATGTCCGTTAGCTGTTGTCGACCCCTCCCGCGATGCTTACGTATATTTTACTTAGTTATTAGCAGGGGTGGGCAAAGTGCTTTGAAAATGTATTTTAAATACAAAGCCCAAAATACTTTCAAAAATGTATTTTAAATACTGAAATACAAATACTTTTTGAATTGTACTTTGAATAAAATACAAATACAATTTAAAATACTTTTCAAAAATTCGATTTCGACGGCAGATAGTGCGAAAAACACGAAAAATAAATAATTCAAAAATATCAGGTCCTTCAATAGACAAGTTTAAAAAATGTAGCAGCGCGAAATGGCGCTGCGCCGCAATGCGCAAAGAAAAGTAGGCAAGTTGTCACGAAGTATTTAGTACCGAACCGGCGAGCACTGGTGGATCGTGAGCTGAAAAGGAGGTGAGGTCACTGGTGGACCTATATCGGGGCCCGGGGCGGAAATCTTCAAGAGGCCCCTAAAAGTATCTAACTATATACATAAAACCTCTATTGGTAACCTCTAAGGCCTTTTCCTAATTTTAGCCATGGCCTTTTCCATATATTGTAGGCAAATTACCGCTATTTCCACAGTCTATCCACTAAACAGCGCTTATGCCAAGTTTAAACTGCGAATTTCTCCATTTTAGCCGCGAATGAGTGCTTTTTGTCAACTTTAACAGCAAATTAGCGCCTGATTAGCGGGGTAATCCCCCCCCCCACCATAAAGACATAAATATGCGCTTTTCCACAACTTTAGCAGCAAAGTAGATTTGGTATCCTGTGAATCAGCGATGTTTCTTCAACTTTCCTCGAGTTGGCGTTTTCCACAATTTTAGCTGCAAATTAGCGATTTTTTCTAGCGGTTTACTCAGTATAAGCTGAAAATTACTCAATATTAGTCGTAAAATTCTCGAAATGTTTACCACAAATTAGCATTTTTTGTTCACCGTAACCATACACTGTGGAATAGCGATTTCGTCTCAGTTTTAGCCGCGAATTTGCGAGTTTTTCACTCATAGCCATAAATTAGCGCTTTTTCTCAATTTTAGCCTCAAAGTCTCCCGAGGAAGCCGCTAATTTTTCCAATATTTCCGATTTTTCGCGAATATTTCCAATTTTTGACGCGCTTTTTCGTAATTTTAGCAGTGCAGTAGCTATTTCTAGCCCGTGTATTAGCGAATTTTGTTCATTTTAGCCACGAATTGGCGTTTTCCGATATTTATACTGCAAATCGGCAATTCTTCCATTTTTGACAGTGAATTAGCACTTTTTGTTTCAATTTAGGCTGAAAATTAACTTTTCTCTTTATTCTAGCCAGAATAATTACTCATTTTCTCTATATTAGCCGCAAATTGGCACCGCATTAGTAATTTTTTTCAATTTTAATTATATGTAGAATAGGGCTTCATCTCAGTTCTATCCGTGAATCAGTGTTTTTTCTTTTACTTATAACCATGAATTTGCCGTTTACCTCGATTTTAGCCACAAAGTTGTTGTCAGAAGGCGGAATTAGAAATTCCAACACACTTTATCCGCGATTATTTTCCTCAAATTTAGCAGTAAATTCGCGTTTTTTTCAACTTTAGCTGCTTTGGAGCGTTTCTATAATCTGTGAATTCGCGAATTACCTTAATTTTTCAGCCACGAATTCGTGATTTCCTCAAATTTTAACACAATAACACTTCACAGAATAACACTTTTTCCCAATTTGAGCTGAAAACGAGAGTTTTTATTTATGGCAGGCTAATTATAGTGAATTTTTCAATATTAGCTGGTTTTTTTTTACACTTCAGTCCCACGTTGGCATTTTTCCTTCAATTTTTGCTATGGATTAGCGTTTATTGTTTAGTTTTAGCCTCGAACAGAAGCTACGCATTTGCGTTTTGTCAATTTTTCAAGGTTTAGTGACTTTGTGGGTCGCGCTCTCTTCGGTATACAAAATAACGGCCAACGAAAAATTTAGAGATATTTTTTATAACGGCAATGAAAAATTGGGAAAATACGAACTCTCGATCAAACTGACTTATGTTGTTTTTTTAACATAATATTTGCTATTTAAAAAAATAAAAATTGTGGTTTGTTAGCTGTTGGCACGCTACAACTTTAACCAATTTTGGCCACGGGTTAGCGCTTTTAATCAATTTTAGCAGTGCAGTAGGGATTCTTTCGTTTGTTTGGCGATTTTCCTCCATTTTAGCCACGATTTGGCGTTTTCCTCGTTTTCAGCTGCAGTTTAGCCATTTTTTAGCAGCCAATTAGCACTTTTTCTCAGTTTGAGTTGAAAATTAGTGTTTTTCTTAAAGTTGGCCCCGCTAATTAATATTTTTGTCAATTCTAGCCGCGTAGTTTTTTTAGGTTTTAGCCCGCGTGAGCAATTTTTGCCTACGGATTAGCGCTGTTTCTCAGTTTGAGCCTCGATTCTTTCAGAAGCTATACAGTTTTCGTTTTCTCGTTATCAGCCGCGAATTATTGATTTTTCTTCATTTCAGCTGTGAAATAGCCTTTTCTGATAATTTTGCAGCGAATTAGCACATTATCTATTCTTTTTTTTTTTATTAATAGGCGATTTTTCGCCATTTGAGTTGTGAATTTGCCATTTTGGTCCAGTTTAAACTCGAATTAGCGTTGTTTTTCGCAATAATTGCCACGAGTTTTGTTTACTTGTACAGCTTTGTGTACTTGTAGGCTAGGGCTCTGTATGATCCATTTTTGTGCAAAGTATCCATCCGCTAGCATCATTTTTGCGGCAGTTGTGCTAACAAGGAATTCGGAACTTCCACCTCCCACCATGACTACCCTTCCCTCTTCACTTTTTCGAAAAATGAAAACGTCAATCAAAGGCTGTTATTACACCGGGTTTTTGTGCCAATAGCGTACCATAACATTTCCAGAATGAGCACCTGCCTATAAATTCTCCACTGTCGTGCGAAAAACGTCGTTCATTACTCGTCGGAAAGTGAAATATCATGTGCTCGTGTAATAGACTCACTCGACTGCGTCTCGTTCGTCTAAAAACACTCGCACGATATTTCTTACTTTACGCACTTGTTATGAAATGTACTATTCCCTATCGTACTACTGCAGTTCATTGCGCCAAGGATTTCGAGAGCCAAAACCACGAACTTTTATTTCTGGTGGTTCTTTTATTCCGCGAAAGGGTTTTTGAAGGAATGAAATCCACCAATGAGTGAGACCGAGAATCTGGAAGAGCGAGACGTACTTATACTTCTAGCGAGTAAGGCTTGGACGGGTCGAGGACTGCAATCATCCCTCTACCACCCACTGCTGCCTAAGCACTTTTGCGCTCCGCTTGAATAACTGACGTTTGATCGCACAATATTCGCGTTTTGGCAAGAACTAATCATTATTTATTCGATCTGTTTTGACAGATCTGTTTAATTCTCACTCAGTTTCCTGGGCTGTACACATAATTATCAAAAATATTTTTTTCAAAATTTTTATCCCACGTTTTATGCGTTTCTAATTACAATATTCAGACGTAAAGTAATTTCCGCAAATTCTACGTTATTTTCAGTAAACGTGGTAAGTTGAAAAATTAATTAAGTTCACTTTTCACAAAACTACTCGCTATGTAAATTTCCAATCGAAAGTGTAGTCATCTCTTGTCCGAAAAACAAACCATTAGGCCATCGCTATTCGCCTTAAGAATGTCGGTGCAACAGTTTAATAGTCTACTTCGTCGTGTGACCCCAGTGATTCAAAGACAAGATACTGTGATGCGCGAAAGCCTTTCAGCAAAGCAGAAGTTACAAATCACATTGAGATTTTTGGCAACTGGAGACTCTTTCGGTAGCTTAGCTGGCCTATATCGAGTACCGAAATGCACCATTTCAGCGTTTTTGCCGGACGTATGGACTGCCATCGAAGATGCACTACAGGAATACATAAAGGTAAGCAGTGGGTACACTTCTATATTTGAATGAGGTGTATCAAAAAATAAGTGAACATTATTTTGTATCACAAATTAATGTAATCAAGGCTATCATATTTGGATTGTTCTTCGGTATCAATTTCAACATGATACGTATGATTAGGTGATGACATAACGGTGAAATTTGACTTTGATTGCTGATGCTGGTTCAAACGTTCTCTGGTTACCACTTCCAAAAGGTTTTGCTGGCATATTAAAGCACGATCTGTAGGCATTTTTCTTAGCTGCATTGCTAAATTTCTGCAGAAATGGTCAAATTCGTCATCTTCGCGAGGCATGTTCCCATCTGAGATCCTTTGGAGCTTTTCAATAGCGTTCTCGATGGGGCGAAATTCATTGGCGCGCTTTCTGTCACGCGTAACATTTCTTGAGTGTTGTGATTCTTGTGTGGCCTGAATATCAACTTCATTAACCATGTCAACAGACGTGCTTGTTGTTGGTACGGTGTTGTTGGAGCTGGAACCGCTGATGGTTTCCTCAAAGTCCTTCATCTCACCCCCAGGAGTCTCCTTGGGGTTTAACTGAAATCATGCAACATTTCGATAAAGTTTATGGTTTTCAGGTACCACAAACGGAGGAACACTGGTTGCAAAAAATCCAAGAGTTCGCAACGATGTGGAATTTTGAAAACTGCTGTGGTGCGAGGGACGGGAAACATGTCGTCATCCGTTGTGGATCATTCTTCTATAACTACAAGAAGACGTTTAGCATAATTCTGTTTGCTATCGTTGATGCTAACTATAACTTTATTTATATCGATGTTGGGCGCAACGGGAGGGCAAACGATGCTATGGTATTTTCAGAGTGTACGTTCAGTCAATCCCTTGCACGTAACGACTTAAACATACCCAAACATGGTTTATTCCATGGGTTGTTGGCGTGGGAGATGACGCCATCCCTCTGAGGCCAAATCTTTTGAAACCATATTCTAAACGAAATTTGAGCGTCCAGGAAAGAATATTTAATTACAGATTGTCTAGGGCCCGCCGAGTAGTAGAAAATGCGTTTGGCATTCTGGTTTCAAGATTTCGTATCTTTGAAAGGCCCATTGCTTTACACGTCGAAACAACTGAAACACTGATTCGTGCTACGTGCGCTCTTCACAATTGGTTACGGCAAAGCTCACCAAGTCACGTTCCATATATATCAGAAGGGTTGATCGATGTTGAGTCTTGGGAAACTGGTACAGTTATTCCAAGAACATATTTATTTATTTATTTATTTTTGCCAGATACACTAGTAATTACAAATACTTCAATAAGAGACAGATAATTGGCCAGCCCCTTTAAAAGCTAAAAGCTTGTGCCAAGGGGCCTAGCACTCTTCATAGCCTAGAACGAGCATGTCCACTACTGAAATAAAAATCAAATTTTAGACTACATACTATTAGCCTAAATATAACCAATAAAAATCACGAAGTTAATACAAAAAGGAGAGAATAACAAATAGCCAGACATCTTTGCACCAACACATCACTGAAAATATTGTAGAACACCCCGAAGAAAGGTTCTCAAAGCTTTCCTCGATTTAAAGTTCCTCAAATTAATTTTATTATCATAACAAAACTTGATTCCAGAAAACAATGCTGAACGCCTACGTGTTTCCGTATGAATAGTCGGCAAATTCATATCACATTGAGACACCGCCCTGGTGCCAAAACGACTGTTAGATTTACATTTGTCTAAGTTAAGATAGAGAAGACTCAACACCGAATTCAAAAGAAAAAGCTGTTTCAAATTGAAAACCCCAAATTCATTGAAAATTAAAGAAGTCGTGAACCGCCTAGGCTTACACAAAATGATCTTAATAAGGGTATTTTGAGCAGACCGGACAGATTTTAAATGGGATTTCACAGTGGACCCCCAAATCACCACACCGTAACATAAAATTGATTCAACCAAAGCAAAATAAACAGATTTCAAAAGGTCTAAGGGTAAAACGGAACGAAGAATTCTAAATCTATAAAATAACTTACACATACGAGAAACTAATTTAGAAACATGATTTTTAAATTTTAAATTACAATCGAATAGGATTCCCAAATATTTATGTTCAAAAGTGTATCTTACGTCTTGACAGTCACACTGTAAATTCTGACCCGCAGTACACACATACTTATGTATTTTAAAAGAATTAGCGATTGGATTACGCACTTTTTTTTAAAGAAAAACGAATTGCCGCCGTCTTTGCTAAATTCAATCTAAGCAGATTGTTATCATACCACGTCTTTACGACTTGTAATTCACTACTAGCAAGATTAACCAAATGATCCCAATTCGAACGACTAAATATGAGACAGGTATCATCTGCAAATGCCTGAATCTCACCCGAGAGTTTTAGGTTCAGCAAATCGTTCACAAAAATCAGGAACAACAAAGGACCCAAGACTGAGCCCTGCGGCACGCCACACTTTAATATTACTTCCCTACTATACTTATCCCCTATCCTAGTGACACGTGGTCTGTCTTCATGAAAATGTTTCAACTGGGATCAGGGATAAAAAAATAATCGTAAGCAATAATTATCCCAAGGAAGCTAGTGCAATCAGGGATCACTACGCAAAAATGTTTTATACTACTCTTGCTGTGCCGTGGCAATTGAAAATGATTTCATAGCACTATTGCGTGCAATTTATTATAAATATAATTATTATATTATAATATTATGAAATATTATTGTTTGTTTACTTACGTGAGTACTTCTACTGTTCTTCATTATGAAAACATTTCTCAAAAACGAGTCTGCGGCCTTGAACCAAAAAAGTCTTGGTACGTAAGTATATGTCATCCGTTCCAGCGCCCGATTTTTCGGAAGACAGTACTTTTTTAAGCTCGCACAAATACCTGGTCCGAATGCTCTTTATTTTTGCTTTTAGAACTTCAACAGACATCAGGCCATCAATATTCAAGCTGGACTTGATTTCGTTGATCGCAGCATCCCTTTTATTCTTCATGTTATACTCGGCCGATTTTGAGTTCCACAAACATAGTTTGTCCCTCAGTAGGTTCAAAATCGTTAATGTGTCTTCGTCTTTCCACATTTTACGAGCAGAACAGTCGTTGATGAACTCAAAAATGAAATTAAAAAATGTGTTTCGCATTCAATCAAATTGAACACTAGTTTACAAGGTTCAATCGACCCTTTCCATGACATTGCGCCATGAAAAGTCGAACAAGTTCAATTTCCTTTCAATCGGACATTTGATGGAGCAAGTTCATGGAAAAGATGTTTACACGTTTCAAATTCATTGAAGCCATGAAATTGAGCAATGACATTGAACCGTGTAAACGCGCCTAGGCACATCAATCCTTCCACGTAAATAAATAAATACAAATTTTAAACCCTTCAGAAATATTTGTTATTTCTCAACAAAAGTTGGCATATTTTAAATCCCGCCAAAACGAACATTTTCTGCAAGGTAATCGTCGTTGTATTCTCTGTCCTTTTCATGCCTCTAAATAGCTCATCTGTTTATCCTCCACTATTTTATTATTGGAGAGCTCTAGTAGAAAATAAGGCAAAGAAACACAACAAACCGCTCTTCGACAGCTACATTACAGGTGACTTTTTTTCGGAAAGCGCCTATGACGCAAACATGCTAGCTGGCGTGTTTGAAATGACCTAAAACTTCAAAAATCGCGTATTTATTAACTGTTGGATTATTTTACGAACGGATCACGATTTATGCTCTATTTTAGCATAAATAAACCGTAAAAAATAATTTTATGAATAAGTTCTGACCCATGAAACTTCCTCATTCAATTGGAAATTTTCAGGAAAACATCAGTCAATTATTGGCCTTTTTTACAAGGGTTTTTCCTGCCCACACCTAGCGATTTTTCACTGAAACTCCAACCCGACTTCCCCATCCTGTGACAACCCCTCCCCTCTTGTTCGTCACGTTACTGATATGATAGAAGAACGTTCTTTGATGTCAGTGTGATAAGATTACGGTGTTCGGTCTCGCTTTTGTGTCCACAATTTTATTCCGAGTATTTTCTTTGTTTTTATCTCTTAAAGCTGTTGGTAAATCCAAGTAAGAAAAAAGAGTTAAAAGCCTTCTGTTAATGGTGCCTCTAATTCCTGCGAAAATTGAAAATTCATTGTGTTTTTCTTGTCAGTTCAGACTGGTTCAAGTCGTTGACAGAGCTGAATGAGTTACTCTATTATCTGGGCCTTCATTAAACTGGACAACATTAAATAATTTGAAGTAGGTAAGTTATTATTTTTGAAATATTTGACCTTGGTTACTTTAGACGTGTAAATGATCGTTCTAGTTACTTGCCCATGACCTTAAAGTCATAATTTAAATTCTAGCAAAGTGTGCAGTTACTGAACAGAATTGCTACACTCAAAGAATACCTGAGTGTTTTTTTCATGTATTTCGACTCCTAATTATTTGGCAATTGAAGAACGCAGCTGTTTGATGGAGTTTTGCTACAAAAACAGGTCATTGACGCTTCTTTACCTGTCCAGGAAGTTCAACCTACAGCCTGAAAATTACCAATCCACCAAGGTGAACCGTGCCAGCACTTCAGGTCTGAGGTCAAAACGGAGACTGGACCGCACCTTCGGTGCAATTTTTCTGACTATCTGTAGGAAAAAAAAAAATTCATTTCAGGCTAGGGTTGCCAGATAGCCAAGCCTCTTGGCCCGGAGATAAATATACATAATAATATTACACGTATGGTTTTCGATTGGGTGAGGGGGAGTAACTATGTACCTATCGACACTCGAACGCCCAAAGGGCTAAACCGCACTATTTGATCACAAGGGCCAACCTGGATATTTGGACCAAAGGGCTAATCTGAAAGAGGTTATAGGTCCAAAATCGTTGAGGCCAATCTGAAATTTCTCGACCATGTTTTTAGGGCCGATCTGCACCAAATGGCATTTATCTTCTCTTCAATCTGAAGGATAACAAATTATAACGCTCATTCATTTAAACTCGTGTGTAGCGACTGTCTAAAATTCTGAGGAGTGATGGAGTCTTTTTGGTTAGTGCTTCTCGTGGTTAGAGTCTTGTGATTCGAGCATTTTGGCCTCGGAGCTTTCTGTGGTTTGAGTGTTTTTTGGTTGCAGCTTCTGTGTTGAGTTCATTTTGAGGTTAAAACGTCTTGTTATCTGAGCGTTTTTGTGAATAGGGCTATTTGAGGTTTGAAAATTGAGGAAAAGCGCTAATTCACGACTACAGTAGATAGTGAATAAGCGATCATTCAAAGCTCTAATTGAAAGAAAGCGCAAATTCGGGCTATAATTTAGAAAAATCGTTAAACCGCGCCAAAATGCAGAAAAACGCTAATTCGTCACTGAATATGAATACATCTCGAATTCACTGCTAAAATCGATACTATAAGTGCTAATTCCTATAATTGAGAAAAAACGCTTATCGTTCAAAGTTAAAATTGAGAAAACGCCAATTCAAGATTTCTGGGGGCATCTGAAATTGAGAAGAAGCGTGAATGACGAAGTAATACATTTTCCAAAATCATGCTGTCGTGATAGCTTGGTTACCAAAACTCATGAAAACACGATCCGTTCAAATAAAATCAGGCCCTTTATTTTTTTTATTAATTTTTAAAACTATTGGGTTGCGGGACCCATTTGAAATAATGTTAGATAGACTGATGACGCAATAACAGCATTCGCATAACCTTCACAATAGCTTCCCACAAATCAAACTATAGGACTTTAGAGAAAGGGCAAGGACAAGAAAGAACAAGACATGATAACAGCCTTGATGCGGAGGGTTGGGAGGGTCACGAGTCACAGACCGGCTTAAATTGGTGACTTTTAGGGCCATATTTTTTCCGGCAGTTTCGGCAAAACCGCCTCTATAACGGATCGTTTGCGCAGAAAAATAAACGTTTTGCCTTTTAGTTGGGTTATGGACGATTTTTCTTGACCCAAAAGTTGTCTATCGAGGACCGTGTGCGCCGTTTTTTAAAGGGAGTCTGCCTATGACACAGAGAAAAAGCGCTTAATGCCCAGTATCTGTCGGCCCTTAATGCGTGTAAAATGTTTTTTAAAACCCCTCAATTAATGCTGAAATTAAGAAAAATACACCAATTCGTGGCACCTGGAGGCAATTTCGCGGGAATAATTTAGAAAATGCGCTAATGCATAGCTAAATGTGAAAACATTGGTAATTCGCTGTTCAATTGGGAAAATGGCTAATTCGTGGCTAAAATTCCCGAAAAAGCTTTAGTTCGTGGCTAATATTGAGAAACTTCGCTTATTTTCCACGGCTGAAATTGAGAAGAAGCGCCAATTCGTGGATCAAAATGAGAAAAAGGGCTAATTCGCGGCTAAAATTGACAAAATGTGCTTATTCGCTGCTGCTAAATTGTGAAAAGGCCTATTCGTGGTTTCAGGAAGCAACTTAGTGGCTAAAATTGAGAGATTTCCACCCCGATAATGGGTCGATAAGTAGGTCCGCCGCTGTATGCAGTTGTGCAGTGTGTCATCACACACACGAGGTGGAAAACATATTTGTGAAAATGTTGATTTCACCTTTCCTTTCACTTCCATGTTCTCCTAGAGCAGGTCCGGCCAACATTTTTTGGTCGTGGATCTTAAACCTGGTTGTAAGAACTCAGGCGGGCCATCCATCCTCGCCCCCCCCCCCCTCTACTTACATCGACCACAACACTTTGATCTTAGCAAAGGGCCGAGTCGTTCTGAATGAAACGCAGCACTTCAATAACTTTAACAACATAAGTTACCACAGTATAATAGCGTTTTCCATTTGTACAAAAAATGTGCTCTGTGGCAGCTCATTGCAGCGCCGGCCTTAGACATTTGGTGCCCCCGGGCGAATCTTTCACCAACGCCTCAGTGAAGTTGCCTTCAGGATCCGCTTATTAGCTTTTTTTTCCACACTTCTTCTCAATTTCATCAGTGAAATCGCTATTCTTCTCTAGTTTAGCCGCGAATTAGCGATTTGCCTTCATTTTAGCCCCAAATTAGCGATTTATCACCATTTCAGCCGTGAATTAGCGATTCTTCTTGCAATTAATTTGTGTTTTTCCTGATTTGATCCTCTAATGAGCGATTTTACGCGTGAATTAGCGGTGTATTTTCTAATTTTAGTCACAAAGTTGTCTCCGGAAACCGCGACTCGCCATTTACTCATTTACCCCATAAATAGTCATTTTTCTTAATTTCACCCGTGAATTAGCGTTTCACCTAATTTTAGTCTCCAAGCGAGCCATCAATGAGAGTATTGTTGAATTAGCATATTTTTGATTTTGTTCACTTTCAGCCGCGAATTGAGGTTTTTTCGCTAATTACAGTTTTCCTTATTTCAATGCTTCCTTATCAATTTTACTGGTAAATTAGCAGTTTTTCTCCTTTTCCATTTTTTGAAAGCGATTTATCTGAAATTTGCAGTGAATCAGGGGCGTAGGTACGGGGGGGGGGTATGGGGGATAGATCCCCCTCCAGAGCTACAAGTATACGAACGAAGGAGCACTAGTACCATAACGAATAGCCCCATAAAATCGCCAAAAATGAGCGTTTCACATTGAAGTTAGGTTGAACAGATTTTCTGGAATTGAAGCAGCCCGAAAAGGTCCGAGTACGTCCAGCTTTTTCCTTGGACTCAAGAGGGGGGGGGGGGAAATCAACGCAAAAGTGTTGGATTTGGACAAACCCCGCGGTTAAAGCTGAAAGAACACACTATAATATTGACAAATAAAAGACGCTTTCAGGTTAAAATTGGACAAAAATGGCAAATGGCGCACTGAAATGGGGGGAAACTGATTCGTGTATGAAAAAGGGAATAGGATGCTGAATGGCCGCAAAATTAGCTCAAAATGCTATTTCACAGCTGAAATTGGAAAAATCGCTAATTTGCAATTTGCAGATATAAAGTTGTGGAAAAACATTAATTCGCGAATACAAAATGAAGAAAATCACTAATTCATGGCAAAAATTGAAAAAAACACCTATTAGCGCAGCTAAAATTAAGAAAAACGTTAATTTTCAGTTCAAATTGGGGATAAGTGCTAATTCTCAGTTGAAAATGGAAAAAATTGCTAATTTGCAGCTGAAATTGAGTCAAACGCCAATTCTTGGCAAAAAATTGACAAAACTCGGTAGGTAATGCACGGGTTGGAAACGCTACCACGCTGCTAAAAGTTTGGAAAAAGTAATATTGACAAATAAAGGACGCTTTCAGGTTAAAATTGGACAAAAATGGCAAATGGCGCACTGAAATGGCGTAAAATCGCCTATTCGTGTATGAAAAAGGGAATAGGATGCTGAATGGCCGCAAAATTAGCACAAAATGCTATTTCACAGCTGAAATTGGAAAAATCGCTAATTTGCAATTTGCAGATATAAAGTTGTGGAAAAACATTAATTCGCGAATACAAAATGAAGAAAATCACTAATTCATGGCAAAAATTGAAAAAAACACCAATTAGCGCAGCTAAAATTAAGAAAAACGTTAATTTTCAGTTCAAATTGGGGAAAAGTGCTAATTCTCAGTTGAAAATGGAAAAAATTGCTAATTTGCAGCTGAAATTGAGTAAAAACGCCAATTCTTGGCAAAAATTGACAAAACTCGGTAGGTAATGCACGGGTTGGAAACGCTACCACGCTGCTAAAAGTTTAGAAAAAGCGAAAATTCGCTGCTAAAATTGAGAAACATCACTAATTCTCGAATTAAGTGTCGTGAAATTTATAATTTAAAAATGATGATTTTTTGACAGAAATGGATGGATAGATGTAAATTGTTTGGTTAAAAATGAAAAAAAAAATACATTTATAATTTAAATTCGCACCTTCTGAAGGCATTTTTGTGGCTAAAATTCAGAAAAATGGCAAATTCACGCGTGGCTATATAAAAATGGAAAAAATCGCCAATCTACAGCTAAAATTGCGCCAAACGCCAATTTGTGACTGAAATTGAGAAAATTCGCTAATTCACAGGTTTGAAACGCTACGACGCGTCACCGCTACAATTTAAACAAAGCGCAACTTTTCAGGCTGAAATTGAAAAAAAGCGCCAATTTATGGCAATAGGCGAAGAAACCGCTAATTCCCGAGTAAACTGAGAAAAATGGCTCATGCATTGCGTATGGTGAACCAAAAAAATCCTAATTCGTGAAAAGTCCCCCTATTTTGCGGCTAATATTGAGGAAAACACTTAGGAAAAACGATAATTTCCAGCTAAAACTGAGAAAAGTGCTAATCCCCTGGTAAAAAATCGCTAATTTGCTACTAAAATTGAGGAAAACGCCAAAACTCGTGGATAATTAAGAAACATCGCTCACGGGATAAAAGCGATATTTTGCTGCTAAAGGTGAGAAAATGCGCAAATTCATTGCTATGGAATGGGGTGGGGCAAAACCGCTAATATGCGGCTGAAATTGAGAAGAACGATACACGCGGCCAAAATTGAGAAAAGCGCTAATTTGCGGGTAGAGTCCAAAAATCGCCCCTAACTGAGAGGTTGAGGCTATGATGATGCCAACAAGATGTCCAGATTCATGAGTGTGCTGGCTGGGTGGAATGATGACTAAAATGTGAAATTACCCCCTCCCCTCACCCTTACGAGATTTCAATCTGATCCCCCCCAGGACAAATTCCTACCTACGCCACTGCAGTGAATTCGTGTTTTTCCTGATTTCAGCCGCTGATAAGCGATTTTTCTCAATTTCAACCATGAATTAGACACTTATCTTACCTTTAGCTGCGAATTAGCAATTTGTTTCGCTTTTAGCTATGGGTTAACGTTTTTTCGCAGTTCGAGCTACGAACTTGCCTTCAGAAGCTGAAAATTATCTTGCCCACACTTCTAGCCTCCATGCCGCGTTTTTTTTTGTTTTTGTTTTTTACAATTCAATCTCTACTTAGCTGTGAATACGTGATTTTAGCCGCCAAAGTGCGATTTTCCCCTATTTTATCCGTGAAGTAGCCCTTTTTCTTAACTTTCCCCGCGAATTACCCGGTTTTTTTCACTTTTAGCCATGAATTAGCGTTTTTTTCAGATTGAGCCATGAACTTGCGTCCTGAGTAAGCCTAGTATTCATGTTTTCGTAATTTTAACTGCGAATTAGCGTTTTTTCTCAAAACCATTGGTGAATTACCGATTTTTCACTAGTTTATCTAGTTTCACTAGTTTAATTAGCGTGATTCGTAATTTAAAAGCGAATAAATGTTTTTTTTTTTTTTTTTACACTTTATCCGCGGTTTTAGAGCTTTTTCTCGATTTTAGCCGTGAAGTAACGTTTTATCTCGTGAATCAGCAAGAGATTCGCGAGGTTCGATAACATTAAACATGATAATTTACCACTGAAGGCCACGGCCCCGGGCCATTGTGGAATGCTCAGTGGGCCACTCTTGGCCCGCGGGCCCTGGATTGGCCACCCCTGCCCTAAGGACTGGAAGTATGGTGTTCGTGAAAAATATCGATTCCGAGCTGACTTCATATTATTGATGTACGACCTCAGAAAGGTTGGAAAAAGTGGTTTTCGGCCTTTTTTCCCCGATAAATTGTATGAAAATGAAAACCTGGTCATTTCTTGGTATGAGTAGGACAAATCTGGCGTTTGTTTCGAGAAAAAATCATTTATCGGACATGTTCTCCTCGTACGGAAATGTCGTTTTTAGTTACAACGTCAAAACAAGTGATTCCAGAATTTTCCAGTTTATCTGTTGAAAATAATACTAATAATAATAATGAATAAGACATGATTCACCGTTACGCCTTATTGCAGTGAGAACTAGTCTGCAACACCTAAACTCAGACTTCATCCTTATTTTTATTTCCTACAAGAAAAAGAATTGCAACCAATGACATAGGACGTTGGAATTAATGACGATCTGTTGATGAATTTCTCGTCCTTCGCACTCAATTATTATCGAGGAAAACATTAAGTGTGCCGTTATCCTTCAGTTTGTATTCCGGTTTTCAAGAGACGAATGTCGCGGAAAATGACTTTAGGATCTATGTCGCCGAAGGAGGTATTCCGACGAGGTCAGAGGCCCATGGATTTTATACAAAAGATGGCGCAGAAGGTTGGATTTGGATCAGATCAATTTTTTATTTATTTATTTTTGTTTAGTGAGAGGGGACTAATTAATTAGCTTTTTATACTCTGAAGAGATAATGCTGAAATTACACTTACAAGGGCTCGTCGTGTCGTTAAATTAACTTTTCGTTTTTCGAGATTGAAGACACGCTCAATTGGAAACGGGCCTTCGAATTCATCACTCAACGTACTCGTTACTTTTTTTAAACGAATTTAAAAGCCCTTTCAGTTGTTGTTTTTTTAAATTATTGAAAGTAAACATAAATCGACCTTGATCTTTGTATTACGCTCTATATGACTACAAGCGAAGCGTACTGCATCATCTCAATGAATACGGAAAACGAATGAACGCCTATCACCCTCCAAAATCTTAAATATCTCTTATACGTACATATAATGTTTATTTGGGATAATTCCTGTTTCTGTATTAGAACGCATTGCCGTTTCCAGCCCCTGAAGTTTTATCAGTTCCTTTCGCGTTTTGTTTGTTTTCCACACTCCTCCGTGTTTTTTTTTATCTGGTGATTGAGCGTTTTACAGTCTAAACGCCTATGCACGCTGTTGTGTTAGCTATGAGTAGTCCAGAAAAAGACAGTCTTGAATCTTTGCCTTTGAATAGAAATTTTCGACCCGTTATAAATTATGGAAGTGTGTTCACTTATTATAATTTCCTCAGGAGAGGATCGGTCCTTAGTAACAGCAAGGTAAAATTAAAAAAGAAAATGTATTTTGACTATCAATTTATGTGCTCTTCGAAGATATTTTAGGTGTACATTTGGATTCAGCCAATTTATTGATTCATGTGACGCTTTCAGTGTACTCTTTACTTTGCTGAACTTATCTAAGATTTCTGAGTTGCTCTTGTTCACAAATTGCTTACTTAATTACCTCTAGTGCGAGAGTAGGTATCATTGTGTAAACTCAAGGGTAATGTGTAGTTTGACTTATCGACCTTTAGGATAATTTATCGCTTTTTTTTCGTCGTCGTGTTTCTTATGCATTGCTGAAGTCGGTGGGTTTCCACTGCTTAATAGTTAGTGCTCTTTGTTTCGGCATTATTCAAATTATTTATTAATTGTACTGTTAATCCGCGTAATCAGACATGGAGAAGAAACCGAGATTGTCTCTGTTTCACCTTGACGTGGGCTGGGAGCTCCCATCCGTTACATTGACAGCTCCAATCAATTCGACGCGGAAATTTAGCTTTGGAAGTCTCAACATTAGGCGATCGTCAGCGACGGTAAAACCCACATACTCCCCCCCCCCCCGTCTCACACAAGAGTTTTTGAAATTGAAATTCGTGTGACTTACCTCGCTTTCGTTCGTTACTTTCTTCCCTTTTAATAATGTTCTAAAACTACCTCTAGCGCTTTTAATCTTTTTTTTCTTCTTCTTTCGCTTTTCTAATTATATAGCGGCCTGTAACTTTTATTTATCAAAGTTTATCATTTAAGATAGTTTTTCCAATACTTGTTCGAACTTGAAGATTACCCATCTTTTAAGGCATTTATTCTATTTATGGCACAGCTCCCTCGATCGTGATTCACCAATCGCTCGTTTTCCCTCTGAAATGTTACAAAAGCACATACCCGTCGTTTCCCACCCGGTTGATCGCAGATCGACTTACTTATTTTCGTTCCTCCCTTGTTCTTTTTTTACACTTACACCACCCAGTAAAGAGTGAACTTTGTATGCTGAAATTCATACCGATGTCTGCATTATGTTTTGTTAACACATAGCGTGACTTCAATACGTTTTTTTCTCTCTCTCTCTCTCTCTCTCTAGAAATCGCTAATTTTTTTGTTCGGAAATATTTACAGACGCTCAGTCGAACCGAATCAATGGTATCATTGGCCCATAAAACTCTGACTACATTCATTATTGAGGATGACGTTCAAGGACTTCAAAATTTTCTCGAAACTCGCAGGCCCAACGTTGACGACCGAGATGATGTTCGTTACTTTAATTTCATTTTTTTTCGTTTTTCAGCGACTTAATTATTTTTGTTTATTAATTAGAACGGAGCCACTGCCCTGCATTTTGCCGCCGCGAAGGGCAAAGTTAATTTCGTTCGAATTCTTTTGAATTATAACGCCGAAGTCAATGCTGATGATCTCGTGAGTCCCAAGACCCCTTTACCCGTGACGTTTTCGTTTATGGATTACTGTTTTTTTTTTTTTTTTTTAAGGATAACTGGACGCCGTTGTTGTGCGCTGCCAAAGAAGGTCACTACGATGTTGTCGTCGAGCTTCTCGATCGTGATGCCAATAAAGAGCATCGAGATATGGTAAAACCTCAATATGACCGGTGTTCGTCAACGTTTTCACCTGTAGAGCGCTCGTTCCTTTGCTGTTTAGGGAGGATGGACTGCTCTAATGTGGGCCTCTTACAAAGGGCATACGAACGTGGCTCTGCTTCTCCTTGAAAAAGGAGCGGATGTGAACGCTCACGGTAATTATCACATATCGTCATTGTTGTGGGCCAGCGGTCGGGGTTACGTGGCTATCGTTAGAGCTTTACTAGAGCACGGCGCCAAAGCCAACATCGGTGACAAGGTAGAGTTGTTTGAAACGAATTTTTTGTTCTATAATTGTTATTCTTATGTCGATTTACAGTATGGAACCACCGCTTTGGTTTGGGCTTCGAGAAAGGGTGACGCTGAAATCGTGGATACCCTGTTAAAACACGGCGCTAATGTGGACACAGCGGGTATGGTGAGTAACTCCGTTTCTGTACGTTTATCTTGGGACGATTGGGGGGACACCTTTTAGCTATTCGGCCTTCTCTGAGCTTCTTCTAGACCAGAAATTTTTCCAGCTGGTCCTTAAAAGGCTGAAAGGCCTAGAAACGGTTCGATTGTACCTTAGCGTTCCACCTCACTGGCTATTGACTCCCAAAACGTGTCTCTATCATTCCCTTCGTATTCTCCTGTTCTAATAGCACTCCTGGACACCATTGCTGGTCGCCACAATGGGAAACCACGCGGACGTCGTCAACCTTCTACTCGAACACAAACCGAACGTCAACGCCGTTGACAAAGACGGCTGTACAGCCTTGGCATTGGCTTGTCGCGATGGTTACACCGAAATAGCTTCAGCTTTAATCAACGCCGGCGCTTATATCAATATTCAGGTAATCTATATAAACGCGATTCTTTTCAAACGGTCTTTCCATACTACTGCGACCCTCCATGTTCCGCCATTTTTTTTTTTTTTAGGATCGTAGCGGTGACACGAATTTAATTCACGCTGTCAAAGGAGGTCATAGAAGTATCGTTGATTTGTTACTTAAAAAATACGCTGATGTAGACATTCCGGGAAAGGTAATACAAAACTTGGATTTTTGAAATCAATAGCTTTGTTTAACCGTGGGATTTTACCAGGAGAGAAAGACTGTCACTTATACCGCCGTGGAAAAGGGGAATATTGCTATTTTGAAAATGCTTTTGTCGTCAAACCCCGACTTGGAAATCGCTACGAAAGTGAGTTTGTTTTTGTTTTACATCGAACTGTTGTGCCAAACTAAAAAGTTGCCCTTTTTTTAGGACGGAGACACAGCAATGCTCAAAGCTGTCCGCTGTAGAAATGCCGAAGCGGTTTCACTGTTGTTGGAACGTAAAGCGAAGGTCTCGGCGTCTGACAAGTGGGGCGACACCGCTCTACATATAGCCATGCGGGCTCGTTCAAAAGGAATCGCCGAAATTCTACTGAGAAACCCGCAGAACAGCCAGCTTTTGTACAGACCCAATCGAGCCGGTGAAACTCCGTACAATATCGACATGAGTCACACTAAAACCATACTGGGTCAGATATTTGGAGCTCGTAAGTCTTTTGTTTTTTTACGCTTACAATGTTTTAATATTTCGATTTTTTTTTTTTTTTTTTTTTTTGAGGTCGTTTAAACACAAATGAGGACAACGAAAATCTCCTCGGCTATGATTTATACAGCAGCGCCCTTGCCGACATGCTTAGCGAGCCGTCCTTGTCCATGCCCATCACCGTTGGTTTGTTTGCCAAGTGGGGAAGTGGAAAAGCGTTTCTGCTGGACAAATTACGAGGTATACACAGCTTTATCTCTCAATCGTTATTTATTCATTTTGTTTTGCTTTAATTTAGATGAAATGAAAAGTTTTGCGAGGCAGTGGGTTGAAGCCTCCGTTCATTTTTCTTGGATTCTTTTCGGTATTCTCGTCCATATATCCGTTGTAATCGGTCTGATTATGGGAATCGTTACATGGCGGTGGACAGTTGGGATTCTAGTCACATTAGGTCTTATATTATTCAGTTATATTACTTTGATTGTGCTGTGGTACTCTAGTCAGCGGTGAGTTGCTATTTTGGACTGTGTTAAGCTCGTTTTTAACTTGAAATTGATAATACGATTTTTTGCAGTTACAACTGGGACCTTCCGTACAACATAAGCGTGATTCTCACCAAAAAAATGAACACAATCAAAGTCATCCTGCAAGTTATATTCTGTCACCCGCCGGGTGCTCATCTAACCGAGTCCATCTCAGCTCAACCCATACGGTAAACAGCAGAGAAAAATCTCTCCCAGGGAGTTTGATCATTCAACCTTTCTTCTTTTCCATTCAATTCAGGTTTTACTTTACCGATCCAACTCGTGCCGGATCTACTTCAGCCGGTGAAAACTGCGTCGTTCAAATGTTAGGCTCTTTGTACGACGCCATCGAGGCAGACTACGGTGCCCTGTCCACTAGACTCTACCGTGCTTTCAGGCCTAAAATACGTAAGTCAATTTTTGTCTCCACGTAAAGTTTGCTTGATAACGTCATTGTGGTCCCCAGAAGCGGATCTAGGGAGGGGCTCAGGGGTCAGATTAGGCAGTATGGTACGAATCTGCAAGTCGCAAGCGATCAGTTTGGCTACTTTTATGGTTCCTATATTATTTTTTTTTTAGGAGGGGAATGGCGCCAATGGTCATTTTGACCATTTTAAGGGCAGGAATTGCCTGTTTAGCCACGTTTTCAAGGCGCTAATAATCGTGATTTTAGCTATTTTCATGGCACATAGTGTTAGTTCTATAATGACCATTTTACGGCGCACAGAGTCATTTTGCCATTTTCAGGGCAGAAATCGTCTGCTCTTAGGCATTTTTAAGGAGTGAATCGTCAGTTTAGCTATTTTTAGACCACATTAGAGTCAGTTTGGCTATTTTCAGGGCGGGGATCGCTATTTTAGGGTTCAAATATAGTCATTTGCCATTTTTGAGGCACGAATAGTCAGTTTTTGCCAATTTTAGG
Organism: Corythucha ciliata; assembly: GCA_038030265.1. NCBI lineage: Eukaryota > Metazoa > Arthropoda > Insecta > Hemiptera > Tingidae > Corythucha > Corythucha ciliata. The sequence goes on from CM075938.1 coordinate 54,544,795, forward strand.
GCGCAAATAGTCCATCCAACCAAAGCCATGAAGTTTGACCATTCCTGGCGGGTTAATTATCGATTTTGCATTTTCAGGGCGTAAATAATCTTTTTAGGCATTTACAGGGCGATAAATTGGCATTTGGCCATAATTTATACCGGGAATCGCCAGTTTGGCTATTTCTAATTAGCAAACAGCCAGTTTAGCTTTTTAGCCATTTTCAAGGCGCGAATCGTAAGTTTTGCTATTTAGAGGCGCGAATAGTCTGGCCGTTTTCGTTTCGAATAGTCCGTCAAGCCAAAGCGCGTCTTGGTCATCTTTGGCACGAGAATGACCATTTTTAGCGCGCCAACGCTCGATTTAGCCGCGGGATAATTTAGGTTGGGAATCATATCATATTTCAGGCATATGCAGGGGATCGCTATTCAGCCATTTTTATGCCGCGTGAAGTCAGTTTTTTGTTATTTACAAAACGCGAATCGTCAGTTTTGTGTTTTTGGGCGTGAGTTTAGCCGTTATTACAGTGGGAATAGCTAGTTTTAGCTATTTTTAGGCAGTGAAAGGATGTCAAGTCATTTTTTGTAAATCGAAGCACAGTTTTTGCTTTTCTAAAGAAAACAACAATGTCTTGCGTCTGGCCTCTTGAAATGCCAAGTTTCGAGGGATTTTGATCATTTAAATCGCAGTTTGACCGTGTTATTCCGTCAAAAATCACATAACGCTGTGGTGACTCGTTTAAAAAATGAATATCGCGCGTTGGGCTTTCAAAACAATCAGTTTCGTGAAAAAATTGGCCACAAATTTAGCATTACACACAGGTCGGATCTTGCTTTTTGCCGCCCCATGTGGTTACCCCCCCCCCTCCTCATAATCTAAGAGTTTTGGAGCGAAGCAAGTAACGAAAGAATGGGTGTCATGTTTTTATTTTCATATGTCCATTATGATTTATCAAAATATTCAAAATATATAAAAGAAGTTTCTAAACGCGGTTCTAAGATTAACGTGTAAAAAGACACAACAATTGGCGACTCGGTGAAAATTTCAGCCAACAGGAAGACAAGTCTACTTCGACTTGGCTAAAATGGACCCGGAACAGTTTGAAAGGCTTTTAAACGCATTTACACAGTCACAACTCAGCCTAATCCAATCTTTTCAAGCCATCCAATCCAACCAATCGTCTTCCTCGGCTCATGAAAACAATGTATCGAGCGTGCAACCTTTTGAACATTTCGATTCGACAAAAGAAATGTTCAACCGTTACATCGAACGAATCGAAAATTACTTATCAATTAAAAATCTCTCGGATCAGACTCGTCAAGCTCAGCTTCTGTGCGCCTCAATTGGGCCTACTCATTACAGCAATCTAGCCTCATTTCTCGGCCCTGACAAACCCATCAAAGACTTCAATTACAACGATCTCGTACAAAAATTAAGAGAAATGCTCATTCCAAAGCGAAACGTAGTCGTAAATCAACATTATTTTCTCAGTGTCACGCAGAAAGACAACCAAACGATTGCTGAATTTGTCTGCAGCCTTCGTGAATCTTTAAACGATTGCGATTTCTTCGTTAAATGCCAATGTGACACCAACGTTTCCGCCTCCGACATTTTCTTGCGTGCCCAGTTCATTAGAGGGTTAAAAGACAACTGGATTCGTGAACAACTTTTACAATCCACCTCCATCAACTTCGATGAAATCGTTTCCAAGGCCGTCGCTCTCGAAGCATCCCGGATTGAGAGCCAAAAGTGTTCAATTTCTCCCGGATTTTCCTCATACAGTGACTCGACTGATACTTTCAAAGTATTCAACCAGCCCCGTCGCGGAATTAGTAAAAACCAACGCAAAGATGAACGGCAACATGTTTCACAAAACAAAAACGGCAACACGACACGCACGGAACGAAGTCACTCTCCGACTCGAAGACGAAAGATTATCGACTACCACGCACTGGGAATAAACAATCTATGTCTGAACTGCGGCAGATCGAACCACAGGTCACATGAATGCTACACCGATCGAGAAAGTCTAACTTGCAAAGCCTGTCACAAGAAAGGCCACGTATCTAAAGTCTGTATAAAAACGCTTCTGCAGACCAGGCGACAGCGTTTAACATCGACTCAACACCTCGACGAGTTAAGTGACAGCGATTCAAACCAGGGGTTCGGTATCGTAAACTTCATAGAACCAATAGTAATCGACCTGTTTTAAGTGACACCTCACCCAGACAAGTACATCGTGACTGTTAAACTCAACGGCGTGTGTCAGAATTTTGAAGTCGACTCAGGTGCAAAATATTCCCTCATATCCGCCGATGATTTTGCCTCACTTGATTTGGGTCTACAATTACAACCATCCGACCTAGTTTTTCGTTCTTATTCAGAACACATCATCAAACCTCACGGAAAAGTAAAAGTCACCGTCACATACAAAAATCGATCGATAACGAGCGATCTATACGTCGTTCCTCCTGGCCATCAAGCACTACTAGGGCGAACGTGGATACGAAACCTCGATATCAGCCTCAAACAAATCGACCTCGAAAATCACACCACTCGTACTCGTGACTCTGTCTCTATTCACCACACACCATCAGAAGACTTCTTTAACGAATTTGCCACCGTTTTCGAACAAAAAGTCGGCTGCATCCCTAACGTAGAAATTAAGCTTCGTTTACGGGAAAATGCAACACCCTGTTTTAATAAAGTTCGTAACGTTCCCTATGCTTTGCGCGAGAAAGTAGAAAAAGAACTAGATTCCCTTGAATCTTCTGGAATTATCACACCCGTCACCGCAAGTGACTGGGGTTCACCTCTGGTGATAATACCGAAGCCAGATGGTAACGTCCGTATTTGCGTTGACTATAAATGTGGTGTTAACAAAAATCTCGTCTCCGCAAACCATCCCATACGCCGCATTGACGACGTTTTGAATAGTCTGAGAGATTCCAAATTCTTTTGCAAGCTGGATCTATAAAAAGCATACCTCCATCTAAAAGTCGACACGAAAAGCTCCGAAATTCAGACACTGGTCACCCACCGAGGAACGTATCGTATGAATCGCTTAAGCTTCGGAATAAAAACGGCTCCTTCCGACTTTAATAGAATCTTGACGCAAATATTACACGGCCTCAAGAAAACAGAAGCATATTTCGACGATATAGTTATCCATGGAGCTACCTTGGAAGAATGCAGGGAAAATCTTCGCGCTTGTCTAAAACGTCTAGCTGAAAACGAAAAGTGTACCTTCTTCCAAACTCAGATTGACTACCTCGGTCACATAATAGAACACAACAAAATTCGAAAATCCTTGGAAAAAGTCCGAGCAGTTGCTGAAATGCCTCCACCCTCCAACGTCGAAGAACTGCGTCGCATTTTGGGCATGGTGACTTACTACTCGAAGTTCATTCCAAATTTTTCGTCTTTAACCTACCCATTGCGCACGTTATTACGGAAAAACAGAAAATTTCACTGGACAAATCAATGTCATACAGCTTTTCTCAAACTCAAACAAGAGCTATGTAGTGAGCGTGTGCTCATTCCATTCAATCCAAACCTTCCCCTAATTTTAGCCACAGACGCAAGCCCACACGGTGTCGCCGCAGTCCTAAGCCACGATGTAAATGGACGTGAAAGACCAATCTCCTATGCCTCTCGATCATTGACACAGTCGGAAATGAATTACAGCCAACTTGATCGTGAGGCACTAGCTATAATTTTCGGTGTCAACTACTTTTTTCAATTACTTATACGGTCAGCACTTCACTCTTGTCACCGACAACCAACCTCTGTCACATATTTTCCACCAGAACAAGACCTTACCTCAAATGACTTCGGCACGTCTTCTTCGATATGCATCTTTCTTGTCTGGATTTAATTACACTATTTCCTGCAAGAAAAGTATTGAAAACGAAAACGTAGACTGTCTTTCACGCGCACCGACAAAACAGTTCATTAATACTGCCGATGTGTTTTTAAACAAAGAAATGTCAAAACTTTTCGCTCAGACAGTTTTTCAAATTTCGAGCGAAGCGATCACGTACGAAACAATCGCCTCTGCAACATCCCGTGACCCGGAACTAGGACCACTTCTACGCCGTCTACAATCCGGACGGTCCGACGAACCATACACAATTGACAACGGTATCCTCTTTCGGCAAGATCGAGTAGTAGTCCCAACACAACTTCGAAAACAACTGTTGAATGAGCTTCACGCTACCCATATCGGCGTGGTTAAAATGAAACAGCTCGCTCGACGATATGAATACTGGCGGAAGATAGATCTCGATATTGAACGCCTCGTCAAATCTTGTGAAAAATGTGCCCTAACCCGACACAGCCCTGCTAAAGCTCCGGTACATCCCTGGTACGAACCGGAGGAAAATTGGGAACGCTTACATATTGATTATGCAGGCCCATTCGAAAATCACTATTTCTTAATTACTGTAATTACTGGCCGAAGTACGAATATCGAAGACTCCCCCATCAACGGCGTCAACTATTACTATGCTCAATGATATTTTCTCGACGCATGGCTACCCATCAGTCCTCGTTTCAGATAACGCCTCAATGTTCACTAGCGACCATTTCAAAATTTTCTGCAAAAATCACGGCATTTTCCAAAAACTAACAGCACCTGGCCACCCAGCAACTAATGGCTTAGCTGAAAAATTCGTTCAGACCCTAAAACAACGTCTTCGCACGGCTTCAAATAACCCTGTTCCCCTCTCAGAAAAATTGAAACGTACCATGCTACGCTACCGGGTTACGCCTTTAGCATGTGGAAAGTCACCAGCTGAATTGTACTTAAATCGTCGGTTAAGAATACGTCTCGACGCTATCAAACCCAACTTGAAAACAAAAAACTGCTATCCTCACATTGCCACAACTATTCGCACTTTTAAAGTGGGAGAGAGAGTCCAGACACGGATGCACATCAATAACCGCAGCACATGGCGATTCGGGACCGTCAGTCAGAAGCTAGGACAGCGCCACTACATCGTCTTACTAGACACAGGCAGAGAACTGAAGCGACATATTGACCAATTGCGAGCAACCCTGGTTCCCCAGAAGACTTCCACACAAGATTTTCAGTCGCATTCGCCACCTCAGCCTCCTTCGCAAATATTAGGAGTCCCTTTTCCAACGTCCAAAAATCTACCCAACTCTCCACGATCACCGCCGTTCGAACATCAAATCGGCTCTCCGACGCGGTCCCATCAGACTTCCTCACCGGATCTACAATCGACGCCTAGTGCCGAGCAACAAGATGAAGAATTGGCACCTCAAACATTAACCAGTTCACCGCCTCCGGAACATTATCTTCGTCGCTCTACTAGGAACAGGCGACCGCCCCGTTATTTAAACGATTACGTCATTAATTAGAAAAACAAAAAGTGGGGGAGATTGTCATGTTTTTATTTTCATATGTCCATTATGATTTATCAAAATATTCAAAATATATAAAAGAAGTTTCTAAACGCGGTTCTAAGATTAACGTGTAAAAAGACACAACAATGGGGGTCTACAAGTATTAGTAGGAAACTTATATGCCAGGCGGAGAACCTCAAGTTCACTGTTGACTTGGTTAAGCTAGAAAAATCGCTAGAATCGTGGATGAAGAGTAGAAAAAGTAGTAATTCGCGCTGTAAATATTGGGGAAATCGCTTATTAGCAGCTAAAATGGAGAAAAATCGCTAAATCACTGATAAAATTGAGAAGAAGCGCTAAGTGTGGAAAATTGCTAATTCGCCGTTTAGGGAAAACGCCAATACACGGCTTCTGAAAGTGAACAAAATCGCTAATCCAAGGATAAATTAGGAAAATGCGCTAAAGCGCGGATAAAAATCAGAAACAGCGTTAATTCGCTGCGAAAATTGGGGGGGGGGGGGAATGTCATTGATGGCTCGAGGGTTAAATTAGAAACATTTGCTAATTCACAGAAATAAATTGATAAAATGGCAAATCGCTGTTTTCGGGAGCAACTTCATGGCTAAATTAGGAAGAAGTGTTATAATTGGCCGAAAGTGAAAACCAAAAAAACACAAATTCACGGTAAAAATTGAGAAAAATCGCTAATTCGCGACTAAAATGGTGACAAATCGTTAACTGACCGATGAAATTTAGAAGAAGCGTTGAAGTGAGGAAAAAAAGCGAAAATTCACTGTTAAAATGGAGAAAACGCCAAATCGCGGCCACTGAAGGCAGCTGAAAGATTGGGGGGGACAAATGTCCAAGGCCGTCACTGTCTGGCCGTCCTTAGCCGGCTGAAATTAAGAAGGCAAGCAAATTTGCTGTTTTTGGGAGATTATGCGGCTTAAAGAACTAAAAAACTGTAATATTCCTGGATAAAGTTGTGAAAAAGCAGTTATTCGTGGCTACAATTTAGAAAATGTGTCAATTTGTGGTGATTTTGTGAAACAGCTCCCATGGCAAAATTGGGGGAAAAGGCGCACGTGCATTCGGGCAAATTCGCGACTAAAATCAAGATAAGCGCTTACTCCCAAACTTTTGAATTTGGTCAGGTGGACAAGCAAGGGATGACTTTTTGTTCGTTTTCAATTTTGTTTTTTTATTGCCCTTTTCCTAACATTTTTGGTCAGTTTTCTTTCCCAACTTTTGCGGTTTCCTGACTTTTCCCCCCACTTTCCTGAATTTTATCTCCGTTTCTCGAATTTCTTTTGTCAGTTTCCTCACTTTGTCCATAGTTCACAACCTTTTTAGTTTTTCCATCTTTTTTGTCAGTTTCCGGACGTTTTTCCAAGTTTTTTACAATATTTTCTATTTGCTGATTTTTTTTTTCCTCAGTTTTATGACCTTTCTTTTTTTCTTCGTTTCCGGACTTTCTTCTCCTAGTTTTCTGAATATCTTCTGTGTGCCGTTGCGTGAAGTTGGCGGCACACATGATGTATTTTCTTATAAATACATGTTTTGCTGGGCTAAACAAACGAAAATTGGCTAAACAAACGAAAATTTGGGCTAAACAAACGTAAACAAACGATGTTCTGTCCGAATATGTAACGAAACAAACGATTGGGGTCATGTGTGCCGTTGCGTGAAGTTGGCGGCACACATGATGTATTTTCTCATAAATACATGTTTTTCTGGGCTAAACAAACGAAAATTTGGGCTAAACAAACGTAAACAAACGAAGCTCTGTCCGAATATGTAGCGAAACAAACGATTGGGGTCATGTGTGCCGTTGCGTGAAGTTGGCGGCACACATGATGTATTTTCTTATAAATACATATTTTGCTGGGCTAACAAACGAAAATTTGGAACAACGAAAATTTGGGCTAAACAAACGAAAATTTGGGCTAAACAAACGTAAACAAACGAAGTTCTGTCCGAATATGTAGCGAAACAAACGATTGGGGTCATGTGTGCCGTTGCGTGAAGTTGGCGGCACACATTTTGTTTTTCAAAAAATTGTATGTTGCAGGGCTAAACAAACGTAAACAAACGAAGTTGTGTCTGAATATGTAGCGAAACAAACGATTGGGGTCATGTGTGTCGTTGCGTGAAGTTGGCGGCACACATTTTGTTTTTCAAAAAATTGTATGTTGCAGGGCTAAACAAACGAAAATTTGGGCTAAACATAAACAAACGAAGTTGTGTCTGAATATGTAGCGAAACAAACGATTGGGGTCATGTGTGCCGTTGCGTGAAGTTGGCGGCACACATTTTGTTTTTCAAAAAAATGTATTTTGCAGGGCTAAACAAACGAAAATTTTGGCTAAACAAACGTAAACAAACAGTAAACAAACGAATGGCGCCATTTTCGTCGTGTTTGATATGTGTGCCGCCAGGTTCACGTGCATACCGTATCGCCGTATTCGAACCGGCCTACCAGATTTCGGCTTTTAAAAATGTCCATTCTTCGATGCTGAATTGATCGTTTCCCTGTGGCAAATTGTTGGTTTGGGGGGGGGGGGCTGTCTACGAATCGCCATTCGTAGACCCGAATTTACTGCTTTGGGACTAATATTCTAACATCAGGTTCAGGAGGTTTCAAGTTCCGGTATTCTGCTTGAAGTGTCAATTTCTGGAAACATGACTTAAGTTTTCACGCCTCTTTGTCAGTTCCTAGGATAAAATTGACCGTTTTGTGGGTGCTTTTGAGGAAAAATTGTGATTTTTTTTTTTTTTTTTAGAGATAAATTATCTGTTTCTGGTGCAAAGCCGGCTTCTTCTGCTTGACTCGTCTGCTTATTGGCTTACTCAAATAGCCGAATTCGAGGGTTTGCCTCTGCGAATAAGTCAAATTTTGTCAGAGTTCGCGGGGCGTAGGATCTTTCAAACAACCTATTTCGCAGGTTTGTTTCAATCGAAAACCCAATTTCGCGAATTTAACTTGCTCAAATACAAATTCCAGCTAGGTAGGCTTATTCTCAAAAACGGATTTCGCGTGTTTGTCGTCCCCCGCGTTTAGGATAGTCTAGGCCCGCTTTTTTCCACTCCGTTGATCCGTTGAAGTATAAAACGTAGAGAAAAAGTACAATACTTTTTTCAAAAACACACGGATGGCAACCCTATCTGGAACTTAAATAATGTGTAAGTAAACGGGTATTTCAGACAGCTAAATTTGCTTTTTGTCTCTCCAACTAACAATTTATTATTTTTATTGTTTCATAAGACGACTCAATTCTCCCCCCTAGACCGGGCTATTTTAGTGTATTTCTTTTACGTTTCTTAACCAAAAACACTGTCATTGGGCGGCACCAATGACGCGTTGCATCTGCCAATGGTAGTGGGACCATAATTTCCCTAAAAAAATTCAAGTCTGGGGACGCCTCTGACTAGCTCCCCTTCCCCCTTCTTCTAATCTCTTCATAAGTTTTTGCTTTTTGACCATTTATTCCTGTTTCTTTTGCTGTTCTAGTTAAAAATGCCAACACATGGAAGTGGCGAAAACTCTGTTGTCTCCCAATATTTTTCATTTTTGAGATATGTCTAGTCTGCATTTTGATTATCATCGGTGTCGTAACTGTCAGTCTTATCGAGTCGAGCTGGTCCGAGTAAGCGAACTATTTCATACATCAACCCTGAACAAATCAACCACTTCATGTCCACCTCTTCTTCGTCAGGGACGAAGCGATGATCGCTCAAATTTCGGTCTGGATCACGATCATCATATGTGGAAGTCTGGTGGGGTGTACCATCATAGCGAATTCCTTTTCAATCAGTAAAATGATCGCATCGCTGATGTATTCACAGCGTCGTCGACTTCAGAGAGCCATATCCAGATTGGAAACCGTTAAATCTGAAGGGTTTTTGTCGGCTCTAAAACGCGAAGTTTGTATAATGGCGGACATGGTGGGTAATTTCTTTTAAATTTTGTTTTTATTTAATATTTTATGAAAGGTAATTTCCACTGTAGGTCAAGTGTTTGGATGCGTTCACTCAACAACAAACTAGACTCGTAGTAATCGTCAACGGGCTCGAAAGTGCCGAACAGGACAAAGTCCTTCTCATATTAGACTCCGTTCACTCGTTATTCTCCGAGCCCAATTCACCTTTTATCATCATTTTGGCCATTGACCCTCATATTATCGCCAAAGCGGTCGAAGCGAACAGTCGAAAACTCATCAATGAGACGAATATCGGCGGCCACGACTATCTTCACAATATGATTCACCTTCCGTTTTTCCTTCAAAATTCCGGTCTGCGTAAAGTTAAAATAGCTCAAAAATCCTCCTTTCACAAACGATCGACGGCTGCCTTCGAAGGGTCTTCAACTGAACTTTCCGTTTTGCCGGTAATACCGCCCCGCCCCCCGCCCCGTCTCTCGCCATCTAAAACTGTCTCGTCCATTTCAGAATCCCGGTAGGCGGAGTTCAAACGACGTAGCTCCTGTGTCTGAAAAACTTAAACTCCCCGGTAAAAGGTCCTCGAGAAAGTTGAAATTGAGTGACAGTATCGCATCCAGCTTGGGGTCGAATTTGAATCGAGCCGGCGGGCCTCAGGATCTAACAAAAATGCTATTAACGGACGATTATTTCAGCGACGTCAATCCACGTAGCATGCGACGCCTTATGAACGTTGTCTACATAACTGGTATTTTGATTTTCTTCTATTTAATACAAACAAAAACATAGATTTTAACTTTTTTTCTCTAGGCCGATTACTAAAAGCCTTTCAAATTGACTTCAATTGGTATCATTTGGCCAGTTGGATAAATATAACGGAGCAGTGGCCTTACAGGACGTCCTGGATTATTTATCACCACGATACAACCGAGGAAGCTCTCGAAGATTCAATGTCTTTAAAAGCTTTATACGATAAGTTAGTATCTCAAACTAACGCTCTTCAACTTTGTTTCCACTCTTACGTTTCCCCCTTGCAGGGTTCGCAACAAGATACCCACGTCAAAAGACGTTGAACCACTTGTTGAATTGGACCGAGACGAGAAAAAATTGGACGTATTTCTTTCATTTCACAGAACAACCCTCCTGGTGAATGATTTAAGGATATTTCTACCTTTTACGATAAACCTCGATCCGTATATAAAGAAAGTAATCAAAGGTGATACCATCGTCAAGACTTGGTTGAACTTTCAAATTAATTTTGAGACCGCATTTGCCCCCCCCACCCTCACCCATCCCGATTTGCAGATGGTCAACATGAAGCAGAAGAAATGCTCAGTTTTGTAGCTCCACCAGGCCAACCAATGACATCATGGGATATATGGAATACACCAAAACAGCCTGCAGGAACGTTCAGAAAACCTCAAGTTAGTTTTTCATTAGCCAAACGCTTTAATGGCGTGATTTAATTATTTTAATCTGAAATCCACAAAAAAACCAATCCCTCAAAACTTTATTATTAATGCGGGAGAGGGTATACGACCCTCGTCACCCTATCTAGCCGGCCACGCCGTGGCAGTGGCCCCAAGTTATTTTGGTAAGGCGTGCCCTTGCAACGCCAATCGGAAAAGTAAACCCACACAACACCAGGTGTTATGCGGAAAATTGCCTACCCTCTCACAACAACATTGTAAGAAAGCCTGATGGGCGGGCCACACGGTGATCACGCCCAGCCAGCGGAGGGCGGTGAGGCCACGAGAACAATGGTCACCGGTAAATTTTAGCCCACCAAATTCAAGCATTTTCAGACATAAAACACAACTGGATGAGGGTGGAGGTGTACCCCTCTGTTCCCAAAAATTGGCTGATCCAACCAAGGCCGTAGCCTTTTTTTTTTTAACTCGACTTAGTTCGATACCTGCTACAGTCACAAACTGTTAATTCGGCTCTTCAAACCGGCTGATTACGATTAAAATTGAATATTCTGCCATTAGAAACCAAAATATAGTCTTAAAATTCAGCCCGAAATTGCGCTTAGTCGCTTCTCGGCTAAAATTCAAATTCGCGGCTAAAGTTGTGAAATAGAGCTAATTCACTGCTAAATTTGAGAGAAAACGCTCATTGGCTGCTAAACATTGAGAAAAAACAGTACGTGGCTAAAATTGACGAATCGCCAATTCGCGAAATATTGGGAAAACGCTTAAATTCTAACGACTTCGTGGCTATTGTTGAGAAAACGCGCGTGTGAAAAATCAAATAAAAAGTACCATGTTCTGTTCTTGGTTCAAGACCACGGCTAAATTCAAGAAAAAAACTTTGAATTCATTGCTAAAATTGAGGAAAAACTCTTTTTAGTGGCTGAAAGTGAAAAAAAAATCGCAAATTTGCGGCTAAAATTGAGAGCATCGCTAATTTGCGGATAAAGTTGAGAAAAACCGCTTTTATCGTCTTCATTCTCGCGCAAATATGCGCGAATTTTCCTGGATGATTGGCGATATTGCAAGTTTCACTTCTTAATTTCTGGGTGAAATGGGATGTTTCGGGTTCATTTTTTCCCTTTTGTACACCTGCAGAATTCAATTTCAGGGGAATTGTAATGGAAAAGTGAAACACGTGTGAGGCGAGATGAGAATGAATTTCACAGCCACATGTGCAGACATTTTAGCTGTAAACTGCCGCTGTGTTTTAGCTGTCACTTTTCTATTACAATCCCCCAGGTCTGAATATTCACGAAATTACAAGTTCCATGTCTTTATATTCGAGTTTTGGGCATCTTTTTCAGTGACCGTGGATGTCGGGCAAGTCAGCCCCGACAGCGCTCAGCTGGCAATTATCACTCGGATTAAAAAAATGTGCCAAATTGGATATATCGGGTCCAAATATTCGCGAAAACTGCTAGTTCCAGGCTTTTATTTTCGCGAAATTGCAAGTTTAAGTGTTTTTTTTAGTCGTGGTGGATCCCCCCCAGGCTAGCCGTGGCGTCATTATGAGCAAAATACCTGTGAAATTGTAAGTTTTGGGTCTAAATATCGACGAACTTACTAGTTTCCGGTCTTTAGTTTCGCGGAATGGTGACTTCCAGTCTTAGGCCCGGTGCACACTTGCGTTTTTCTCAAAGCTGCGGCACCGCTCTGGTGGTCTTCATTGTCTTAAAATACATTAGTTGCTATGAAGCGATGCACACGTGCGGTTTTTCTAGTGGCAGCATCGCTTTTAAATTAGTAGTTGGAGGGAACTCGAATTTCAAAATGTATAGCTACACTCGATTGAAACTCTTCTTTACACTTGTTAGAGATGAAATTGTCGTTGGTATCATTGGCGGATCTAAGGGAGGGGCCTCAGGCGCCATGGCCCCGCCCTTGGAGTCGCGAGGTCACAGGAAATACTTTTTGACGGAAGCCGAGCTCCCAGACGCACACTGGGAAAAAGGGGCACAATCGGCGTTTTTGACAGGATTTCGTCTCCAACGAAATAGCAAATTTTTGACTATTCTTTTGTTTTTTATTTATTATTTATTTAGCCAAAAAATTAATATTTTTGAAAAATTCTTATTGCGCAAGGCCTGCTCCCCAAAAGATTCCCACGGTAAAAACAGCTAAACTGACTGTAATCGCGATGGCAAAACTGACGATTAGCGCCTTGCAAAGAGCCGTACTGACTATATTTGAGCCAAACCAATTGCCAAACTGGAAATTCCCGTTCTAAAAATAGCCAAACAGACTCCCCCTCAGACTGCCCTAAAAAAAAAAGCTAACGAATCTTGCTACCCTGAAAATGACTAAATTAACCGTTCGCGAGCCAAAAAAGGCCAATTCTGACCATTCGCGCCTTTGGCTTGACGGACCATGTTCGCGTCCCAAAAAACTACGGCTAAATGACTATTCGTAACCTGAAATTGCCTAAACAGATGATTCCTGCCCTAGTGGCCTGAAGAGTGCGAAATCGACCATTCGCGTGCCAAGAGTGTCCATACTGACCAAGCCTTTGGCTTGACGTGGCGCCATAAAAAAAGGCAAAACTGGACGAAAACTGAGTATTCGCGAGTAGAAAATGGCTAAACATTCATTGCCTACTCTATAAACGGCAAAACTGGCCATTCGGACCTGAAATGGCGTGGATTCTTGCTTTCTTGTACTAAAAACATCGCCATGGCTAATACTCACTCCTTGTATAAATTACGTGACAATTTGCCCCTTGGAAATGGCAAACTGGCGATTGAGCAGACTTCTGGATCCGCGCCTGGTTGGTATAGCCTTACTATATGCCTTGGGATACATTAGTCCTTATATTATTGTCACGTAGTGATTTAGGATCTTGGTTCGGATCAAAAAAGGTTTAAAAGGTACAAAGCTTTATCAGAGCTACGCACTTCGTGTGTTAAAAGAGACCTCTGTTGTATTTTTCAATGCCATGTTTGATGTTGCTAGGAAAAATGTGCCGCAAATCGACCGCTGCCGCGGAGGCGCCCCAGCTTTAAAATAACGCAAGTGTGCACCGGGCCTTAACGCCCATAAATGCATTTTTTGGGGTTTTAATTTTAACGAAATTTATTTATTTAACAATTTTACGGACACTTAGTCCAATTGACATTAAGAAAGAATATAAATATAAATAACATAAAAGAGTAAGAAAAAACAAAGTTTAAAGAAAGAACAAATGAAGAGAAGAAACAAAAAAGCAACACCTTGCTAGAATGCACCACGCGTTTAAAACTAACTAAATCACCAAACTAGTCAATCATAAATTCCGCCTACAATTTAGGACTGCGGACTTGTACACATGTAAAGAACTCGCAAAAATGTCACACGATGGTTCTTGCAAGAATAGATTGGCATCACGAGGAAGGCGGAGTAGAGGGCGATTTCTCAGGTAATTAGTTGCCGCAAAAGGAACGTGAAACAATCCGTGCGAGCGGGCGAAGTATTGTGGGACGCTCAGTGAAATCCTCTCAAGGAGTGACGGGCAATCAATGACGCCATTTATGAGCTTGTGGAAAAAGCTTTGATCAGCAACTATACGTCGATCGACAAGCGGGGCAATTTGACACACACGCATAATTGACTCGTAATCCACATCCACCGCGCGGACACCCAACTTGAAGGCAACGTATCGCAGAAATATGTGCTGGACAACCTCGATTTGATGAATCTGAGTGGCATAGTGCGGCGACCAGACAATGGATGAGTACTCCAGGATGGGACGGACGAGCGAGCAATAGAGCAGCTTGATGGCTTCAACATTATTAAATTCACGGGTGTTACGTTTGAGGAACCCAAGTGCCCTACGCGCACGACCGACAACTGCGTCCAGATGAGGGCCAAAGTGAAGCTGTGAGTCAAGCAAAACCCCAAGGTCCCTGGTGATCAGCTGACGAAGTAAAGGCACACCTGACACAGAATGGTTTTGGTGACGATAGAACGAGGTAACAGAGCACTTTGATGTATTCAACTGAAGACCACTATCCTCACACCACCTCACGAAGTCCTGGAGACGAAGCTGCAGAATCTCACAATCAGCAACAGCTGTCACAGAGCGAAAAATCTTGAGGTCGTCCGCAAACATCAAGAAGGAGACATCAGGAAAAATACTGCCCACCGAACCACAGAAGACGACGAAGAGCAGTGGTCCTATGTGAGACCCCTGCGGCACTCCTGAAGAAGTAGAAAAAGGCAGCGAGGTGACACCCCTCAATCGTACCATCATTGTGCGCTCCGTCAAATAATCTGCGATCCAACAAAGTAAAGGGCCGTGAACACCCAACGACCCCAATAGGGCAATCAAGTGTCTGTGGGAGACCCTGTCAAACGCCTTTGAAAAGTCAGTTGAAACTGAGTCAACCTGAGCACCATTCATAAACGCACCATGGTAAACGAGAAGGTTGGTCGTGGTAGAGCGTCCGCCAACAAAACCATGCTGCTCCAGTGGGATCGTTGGCAAAAGGAGCGGAGTTAAGATCTTGACCACGAGTCCCTCAAACAGCTTTGGAATCGTTGACAGGGATGAGATACCTCGATAATTCGTCACCACAGACTTATCCCCAGATTTATGAATTGGGGTCACGTACGATTCCTTCCAAGGTTTAGGAAAGACTCCATCAGCCAGGGATCTATTGAACAGCACAGTTAATGGGAAAGCGAGAAAGTGAGCACACTGCTTAAGCAACACTGGCGGGACTCCATCAGGTCCAAGACCCTTATTAGCATCCAACTTTAATAGGCCCGTCAACACATCCTCTAAAGAGATCTCAAGCCTTCCCACGTCGACAACGTCCTCCGTATGGAAGAATATGGGGTCCGATGACGGGGGCAGGAAAACTGATGAAAAGTGCCTAGCAAACATCTCAACTCTCTCCTGTGGCGTTGACGAGCTTTCATTAGCATAGGTAACACTGTCCGGAATAGAGTTGCATCCCTCCTTATAGTTCACGTAATTCCAGAAATACTTTACGTCTGTCGAGATAGAATTTTGCACCCTGTCAAGACAGTTCCTGTAATCAATCCTCGAGATATACCTGGCCTTCCTTCTCAAATTAGAAAACAGTCTGTAATCGTCCTCAGAACCACTACTCCTGTAGCGTGAGTGTGCCAAGCTCTTAGCCCTGACCATGGAAACAAGCTCTGATGAAAACCACTTGGGAAAGGGAAATATATTTGATAGAGTCCTAGGCACAAAATCACGAATAGCACCCCGCATCACGTCGTAGAAATTACCCACTGCAGCCTCCAAGGGAAGGGGCCCCAATCGACACCTCGCAAGAGCTCACACATTTGCGCATAGTTTCCTCTTTTGAAATTATAATTGAAGTTCTTAGAACAATGAGGCCGCTGTCGTCCGGATGGTGGCAGCAAGAGGCACTCGAAGGGAGGATGAGCTGGGGCAAGGCCGCAGGGTCACATCCAGCATATCGGTGAGTGCCAGATCAAGAACATTATTCGCCGAGTTGGGGAGAAAATTGTATTGCCTCAAGTCAAACGACCGCAAACCAGCAAATATGACCCCAGCTCTAGCACTCGGAGGACGGAAGTGTTCATCATTCCACGATGCCCAAGGCACCCTCGGAACATTGAAGTCACCGAAGACTGCCATTTTATAATCCGCGTGTTGAAGCAGCGCTGATTTTAAGCCTAGGAAGAGTGATTCAATACTTGAGGGAGGCTGGTAGTCAGGCACATATACACGTGCAAGGATGACCCGAAACTCGGGTAGGATAACAATTACATGTTCACCCGTGGCGGAGGAAACCGAAAAACTGAACGACTTGATCGATCGCGATACCGCCAAGAGCACCCCGCCACCCCACGACTTGAAGACGTTGTTCTGAGGGGATCTGTCTGTGCGATAAACTGTAAAGTTCTGAAGCTGAAGTTCGTTGGATTCTATATTTTCACAGAGCCAGGTTTCAGTAAGACAAATTGCATCATGAGAGAGATGAGAAGTATTATGACGGAATTCTGAAATTTTGGTATTTAACCCTCTAACATTTTGATACAGAATCGAGATTTTGTTGAGGCTGTTAATTAGTTTTTTGAATTATTTGGTGCTGATGATGGAGAGGATGATTGCCGTGAAGTGGCTGTGGTAACGATCTTGTGGACACCCTTGACAAATTTTATTGTCAAGTTAGGCTCACCACTGTTGGTTCTGCGTCTCAACTCCTCTCTCAGGTCCTTAAGAAATTTTTGCTGCATTGGCGTCCGGTCGGAAGAGAGACGGAGAACGGGCGGGTTTAACAGACGATTCGCGGCCAGAAGTCCCGTCGCAGAAGACAAGGAGTCAAACTCAACCTTCAGCGGACGAGGGTCATCCGAGCGACGAGCCTGTTTAGGGACTCCTTCAAATTCGCTATGTCTTCCTCTCTATTGCGCTAAGCGGGTTAATAGATGTAGGCTCAGGAAACTGGAAGACCATTACATTCTTAGCCCTTCGACGACGATCCTCCATTTCGGCGAAAGCTATCTCGAGATCAGGACCAGATTGAGAGAAAGGAGCCGATCCACTCGCCACACCCGCTGACTCAAGGGCAAGAACGCGTTGGGGAAGGTTTTCATTTTTTATTTCAGCCAAGTCCTTTTGAATGTCATCAATTTTCACTGCCAAGGTATTATAGCTCTCCATACATGTAGCGATTTGGGTATTGACGTCCTGTATGAGTGCATTAGTGCTCGCAAAGCCCTGGCTTAATTGCTTTTGCATCTCCTCGAGCATCGATTTCTGCATAGCCTCAAGCATTGCCCTGACATCAATCTTGGAGCAATTCTGGCTTACATCTGGAGAGGATGACCTTGATGATTTGCATGTGCCGCACTTCCAGTGCATGAGCGCAAGTTTGGACATCTTGCGAAAGTTTGTCTCAGTTAAGCCTGCACAACCGAAGTGAAAACCAAAATCACATATGGAGCAGTTAATCCGATCTTCGGCTAATACCGGCTCCTTACAATCAGAACGACCACAAGCCATGACAGGACAGATGATGTGAGGGTTGCGGCACACTGAACGGAAGGAGCAAAAGAAGGTTTGAGCGCTTCAGGGCGACAAGGAAGCACAATATTTGAGATGCGGAGAGGTGGAGAGCCAAGTCAGAAAAAACACTGCAGACGTCGATGTAAAGCGGGTCCCTCGGAAACGATTACAAACGATGGGTGTTGCGGGAAATAGTATCGCTCCCAAAGGTGTAGAAGGAGCGGAATGGGAAAATAAAAAATAAAGTGAAGAATCAAAGGTCAATGAATGAATTTACCTCCTTTGCGAAAAAATCAGAGCTTCCCGCAATTACAAGTTTCTGTTCTTAATTTCGACGAAATTGCAAGTTTCGGGGCCTTTTTGTCTAGTGGCCGCGGCCAACGGTATTGCCAGCCCCAAAAGCGGTCCTAAGCTTGAAGAAACCCGTGAACACCTCCCCCCCCCTCTTCTGTCATCATCCGACGCGCTATAGACTAGTGTGCGAGGGCTCTGGGTAATGCGAAAAGCCGCCCACCCTTCTGCCTAGAGCTAGCTCCCCCCCCCTCGCACCCACCCATGGATCCAACAAGAAATCGGTGTCGTAATTGAACCCTTGAAACTTATTTTCAAACTCATAAACCAGTAGGTAATTTCAAGACAAAAATTTTATTATCTTGCCGAAAAAGTCAGCTTTGAACAGTTTTCAGTTATTTATGCCTTATATCTTTCAGTTTCAATTTTTTTTTTTTTTTTTTTTTTTCAGAGGATTCAAAGACTCGATAACGTCTCTCAAAACATGCCTATGTACGCCCCTACTCAACCGCCCTGGGCTACGATGCCTATCGCGGCAGGGCCTTGGATGGCACCTAGCCCTCCACCACCACCCCCACCGCCGAAGGAAGAAATTCTTCCTTTTCAACTACCGGTGAGGTTTTTGCCCCCTCTCTCCCTAACTGGACTTTTTTTTATTATTATTATTATCGCGAATTCAGCCCGAATTTAGCGACGTGCCTCTGAGCAGTCTCAACGTGAACGGAATTTGTCAACTTTTAACAAGTTTAACCGATTTACAACAGTCATTAATACCCACTTACGTCGCAACCATCCAACAACACAATATCAACGGGAAAGTGATGCTGCACTGTGATTTAGAGGAACTCAAAAAGGTGATTTGGGTTTCGATCGTCGTTCGTCTTTTCTTTTTAAAACAGTTTCTTATTGTTTTAAAAAGGTCCTGAATATGAGTTTCGGAGACTGGGAAATGTTCAAAATGGTTGTCAAAAATCTTCGTCTCAGAGAGCATCAAAGGGGACAAGAGACAACTCTGTCGAGGCGACCGAGCCGGGCGAATGAAACTAAAAACGGCGCAGGTTCCTCCCAGTCACAGCAAGGTTAGTCTTTTTGGACCGAAAGTCGCTTCGCTCCGAGGAAATGTCAATAAAAAAAAAAAGTTTTATTTTCGTTTCAACTGTACGTTTTTTTTTTTGTTCGAATAAATCAATTAGGACATAGTTCTTCGAGTAAGACTGCTGAGGCTCGAGATAAAAATGTTAATAAACAGCAGTCTTCTACTATGGAGAAACAGGTTAGTTAAATTTTTCTACCTAAGCGTTTAAAACTCTTATTTAAACGATTCCTTTTTTTTTCGTGCGCTCAGTTATACCAGGTGGGTATAAAAACGCCACCGATTCCACAATTTCCAACCTTTTTAAACGTTTCTTTTTCATTTTACTATTTTTTTTTTTGTTTTGTTTTCAGGTTACCCTCGAAGAGCAAATGATTTGCGGCGCTCTTCAAACTTTGAACGAGGAAGCGTGCGAGGATGTTCTCGAAGAGAAAGGCGACGCCATTGCTGATCCATCAGGTCAGTTCATCACCATTTTACTTTCCGATGAAAAATAAATTAGGCTAAGGTTTTGTTTTTATTAAGAGCTAGAGGTGATGGTTTTTATTAACTTTTTAACACTTTTTATCATAACCTAGTGAATTTTTACCTTTGCAACACTTAAGTTAATTAGAGCTTAAGAAAGATTCAAAACAACAACTGACGACAACTCGTCAGTGATTTGAGTGTTTAACTTTCTAGTTTACTTAGTTTTGAACGTTCAGCATACAATTTGAGCCTTGTTTTCCTAGAAATTTGCACCTTTCTTTATTTATTTAACTCTCCCAATAAAAATGTTCAACATTTAAGCGAGATCCTCGCTTCTTGCTGGTGTTTAAATATGAGGAACCCGTAGCACCCCTCAAAGGCACAAGGTATCTGAAAATTTATTAATTCTTCTATTTGTCTTAATAGAACGCTTGATGCAAAAATGAAATTATTTCTCTGGAGAGTTGAAGAATTCACATCCCTTTTTAGGTTTTGTTTTGTTTTTTTTTTTTTTTAATTAATTTTGGTTGCACGACGAGGTTTCCCACGTCGTCTTAAACGATTCCAATCAACAGCTGCGGTAGATGTTGCGCTTTTTTCCAAAGAGCGGGAGTGTTTCGTTGGTCACGAGTAGCTTTTTTTTAATGTAGTTATGGTGCTGACTGAACACTAAACTAGGTAAGTACAGCGACTTGCGTTGTCATATTTGTTGGTCTTGCCTCTGCCCTTTTTCCATTCCATTCAACCCTTGCAAAGCGTCTTTTTCAACGGGATACCGCTTAGATTGCAGAAATAAGTAGTGAGAGAGGGTGCCGGGCGGAGGCACCCGTGCCAAAGCCGTACACACTATACACGGGCGTTTGGGTTCGATGCGCGGAAATACGCGCACATATCGCCAGGAACGGCCACACGGAGTTGGAGTGTCAAGTGCGCAGTGTCACAACCGCACCTCGAATTGTGGTGGTGGAGGTGGTGGACCGGAGTGGAGCTCGAACCCCAGGCCTGCTGGTTGCGAAGCGCACACTGTAGCCACTACAACATCGAAAGGTGCGCAGGAGAGGGAGAGGAGAGAATTCGTTTTGTGGACACTTTTTTATGGTTACGGTGAGACTCTCGACAAGATGACAGTACCCGACTGTTTTGAAAACCTCCTTCTCGATTGAATTGTCTCCAGGCAAATATCGTTAGAAAGCGCACATGCTAATGTTAAGCCAATACATGTCTGCACCTTTCGTTGAAGTTCGTTGTTACAATCATTCGGGAGTCCTTTGGGCCTTCGCCCACTACTGTGCCCTCATCGTTTAATAAGCCACGATCCTGGTCTGCCAGTTTGCCACAGCGAGCGAAGCTCTTCTGACATGTTCAGCGTGGGCCATCACTGACAGCGTTGAGACTCTTGACACCGCTAACTTTCAATATCAACGACTTTTTTTCTCGCCCCCGAAGTCAATGAGACGCGCGCATGCCTGAGAGGTTTCAACGAAGAACCGTACCAATAAAGGTGCCTCGCCTCGCTCTAGACAGTTGTGTCATTACGTTTTCAACTTGGGAAAAGGATCGTGAAAACCTTCTGTCTTGCTCGATGAATAGTCAGATGCGCAGGTAAAAGCGCGCGAGTTTTTTATGCAGGGCATCAGTAATAAAATTGATGAAATAAATATTTTCCTCCAAGATCGTGAAGATGTCTGTGTTATTGCAGCAACCGAGCACTGGCTTCCAAGTACTGGAATCGATGTTTTTTCTCCTTCTGATTTTAAGTGCGTCTCCTTTTACTCAAGAAATTTCATGATCCACGGGGGCTCAGCAATTTTCGTTAAGTCTTCGTTGCCTGCGCGTGAGATTAGGCCGCTGACCCAGTTTTCAGTTGAAGGAGTACTCGAGGTCTCTGCCGTGCGGTTGGCCGTACCTGACTTAGTAATATGCTGCATTTACCGGCCTCCTAGCTCACAATTTCGCTATTTTATCGAGCTCTTCGACGCCTTTCTGACCAAGGCTTTCTCGTATTCCGCTCCTTTTGTGTTGGCGGGCGATTTCAATATTGACTTCGATGAGGATTCTAGTAACTGCTTGGCCTTCAGAGACGTTATCGCCTCGTTTGGTTTGTCATTGACTATCACCGGGCCCACAAGAACTCACTACACCGGCAAAGGCTCCTGCCTCGATAATTTCATAACGAACTTCTCGTCTTCATCGTTTTTCTCTGGCCACAGTTCACTCCACCTTTCGGACCACCGTGCTCAGGAATTTTCGATTCAGCTCCACAATTGCCTCGACTCTCCTGGATCCAGAATTTCGCGTCTCATTTCCCCGGAGAGTCTTCTTGCTCTGAGGCACTTTCTCTCTGCATATAACGGGCTCTGGTCCTCCACTTATTCCGAAGTATGTCCTAAATTGAGGGCTGATGCATTTATTCACACATTCCTTTCGGCCGTGGACCTTGCGGTGCCGCTTCAGAGTGTCAAAATTCCTGGCTCTCAGAGGAGGCGGAACCCCTGGTTTACCGAAGAACTTCGGCTGACGAAGCGCCGCTGTGAGGATCTTTCCGCTCTCCGAAATTCTTCTTCAACATTCGCCCCGTCAGTTATTGCGCCTCTCCTTCGTTCCGCTCGCAAGGACTTCCGAACAAGCGTACTTGAAGCGAAAAAGGCATATAACGATTCCCTGATAATAAATAATACCAGCAATTTCAATAAAACGGTATGGAACGTGGTCAAGGGCGAACTGCCGTTGGGTGCTCGGGACTCGTCTGGACCTGTCAGTGGTCTTGATGCCGATGGATTTAACAATTTCTTTATTAATGCGGCCGCCACCGGTGTCGACTCGCTGCCCGATTCTCCTTCTAGCTTCCGCGATTTCTTGCGCCCGGATTTCAGCGCCTCCTTCTCCCTTAAGAGTGTCTCGGTCGAGGATGTTTTTAGTGCTATCGCCAGTTTGAAGAACTCTATTTCGTACGACTACTACTGGTTAAACGTCGATATTGTAAAGTCGTCAGCTGACCTCATTGCAGAACCACTTTCTTCTGTCATCAACAGCTTTTTTGAGACTGGCTCTTTCCCTGAGTGCCTGAAGATATCTGTTGTGACTCCCGTACCGAAAAAGGGCAACCAAGTTTACAGTGACTTTCGGCCAATCTCTATCATCCCAGTTTTCACACGCGTAGTCGAGCGTCTCGTCCTTAATCAGTTACTGGACTTCCTTGAACAGAATAAGATTCTCGCCGAGAATCAGCATGGTTTTAGGAGGGGCCGTTCTACTTCCATCGCCGCTATTCGTTTGCTGCAATCGGTGATGTGCGGGCTTGAGTCTGGCTCAAAGGTGGGTCTCAGACTTTTCGACCTCTCTCGGGCTTTTGACTCCATTGACGTCGGGGTCCTATCTGAGAAACTTCGTTATTACGGTTTCGATGAGCGTTCCGTCAGTTTTCTACATTCATACCTCGTCGGCTGGCTGCAGTGCGTGGCGTACGGGGGAGTCAGATCGGACCCTACTCCGGCTCTGGACCTTGGAGTTAGGCAGGGCTCAATCCTCGGTCCCCTCCTATTTCTTCTTTATGTTAACGATTTATGCTTAGCATCCTCGTCCCTTCTCTCGTCCGAGATCTTTCTCTACGCCGATGATACGACGGTACTCTGCACGGGTGATTCTGAGGCCGAGCTTTTTAATGAGCTGGAAGCGGCAACTTCGCTAATAGAATCATGGTGTTTGGCCAATCGTCTCGTTCTTAACGACAATAAAACTCAAGACTTAGTTTATGATCTCAAAGGGCCCCATAAGTTTGTCAAGTTCCTAGGTCTCTTCATCGATTCCCGTATGTCCTGGGACAGTCACATCGAACACCTTTCGCCCCACCTATCAAGGGCCACCTTCGTGCTTCGCCGCTTGAAAAAGGTCGTGTCAGCTGAGGCGCTGCGACTGGTTTTCTTCGGGCTCTTCTATTCCCGTATGACGTACGGTATTCTTGCCTGGGGGAATTCCTCGGGAGCAGTGAAAATCTTCCGCTTCCAAAAGGCCGCTATTCGTGTGCTTTGCGGACTGCATCCACGCCAGTCGTGCCGTGGGTCGTTCAGGAAGCTGAGTGTGTTGACCTTCCATGGTGCTTACATACTCAGCATTTTGCTCTTTGTGCGGTCACACTTGACCGAGTTTCCTCTCAACTCTGCCTCTCACAATTACTCGACGCGACGTGTTGACGACCTTTCTGCACCATTTGTGCGCCTAGCTGCTTCTGCCAGGTTGAACCCAAGCTCCGTGGGCGTGAGTCTTTATAATGCCCTCCCTTCCCACCTCAAGGACCACAGCATCTCACTGGCTAAATTCAAGACTCAGGTTCGCCACCTTATCCTTGATCTTGAGCCTTACTCGATCGCAGAGTTTGACCTTGCTCTACGCTCCAAATGAGTTGTTTCTCTATTATATTTTGACAATGCCTTATAAATTCATTTATGCTGGCAATAAAATTATTATTATTATTATTATTATGTACTTGGTCTCATTGCGGGAACTCGTGGTCGCCGTGAATCGAGTCGTGAGTACGAGTATACCGATAATGCCGTAGTAATGGTTAGACGTGACGTAGTATCACCGGTAGTGTGCTCCTTCAGCGTGCTCGTGGTTATCATAATTTAGCATTTTGTTCACAATGTCGTTTAAACGCTTAAACGGACATTTTCGTCTCTGCCCTTCGGCATCTGTCTTCCATCACTTGACGTTGAGGATGGGATCCTGCAGCTGATTGGGGTCTTCGTGCAATAGATGGGCGTGATATTGTACTGCAGCAAAAAGTAATCCGTACATATCATGGTCGATCCATTCAGTTGGTCAAGTTAGGGAGCGAGAATCAGCGCTTGCGTACACCGATTCTATCGACCGTGCTAATAAGGCTCTCTACCAAACAGAAAACTGACCAACTGCGCAGCGCGAACCATCCTATTAGCTAGGTTTTGCTCGAGCACGGTCGGGTCCGCGTTCTGTGTGGTGGAGGCCTCAAGAGTCACTCCATTATCCTTCCCACCTGCAGCATAAGATGGAGGTCTAACCGACGAGATTTTTTTTCCTATCACCCCCACCCTCCTCACCGCTCAACTTAGAGGAGTAGTGCCTATTTGGTAAACGTTTGTCACGAGCGTCTTTCTCGCGTCCAAATAATGCGCCACGAGAAAGAAAGAAGGAAGGAAGGAAAGGGAAAAATCTATACTTTTATTTTCATCAATTTTGATTTATGAATTAACCAATTTTACGTCTTGTCGTGTCTCCCGGGCAGCTGTCCACACCCCGCAACATTATTTCCTTCCCGTCTACCATGTTTTTTACCTTCTCAACATCCTCCTCCTTTGTACTAATTGTCCAAAATTCCGAGGCCCCTCTTCCCCCCCCCCTTCATGCTATAAGTGATGACACCCAGTACACAAGGGAACTCACTTTTTCTTGCTGCACAGCACGTCGTGTTGTCTAAATGGGGAAGGGGGTGTCTTTTAGGTTAGTCTGACCCATATGACACCATCTTGCTAGCGCTGCCAGGCTGTCCTGAAATATTTGAAATGGGTATCTTTATACTTATTATTTCATATATTAAAAGTATATGTTATTGGCACTGCAAAATGTGAGATTTTTTTAATTTTAATGATAATAATGCGTTACCTTTTTTCCTCTTCATGTAATAATTGCTTTAGCCTTTGCATGGTGTTGAATGACGATAATAACAAACTAACAGTCGGGCTTTTTGTTTTCATTCTCATTGATTTAATTGGCTGTTACTGCTTTCTGAGTGAAACGCCCTTTTTTTCTTCTTTTTTTTTATTCAACGCTTAAAATAGCGAAAAAACTTGCCTTGATTTAATTTGTGCATACATTTCTCACAGGTGATCTCATCCATTTTCGAAGTATGGGCCGAACTCTCAGTCAATGCAGTTTCTACAGTACTGCTCCCGATGAAACGGACGCGCTCATTTTACAGGTTTGAAAAAAAACAACGTCTGAAATTTATTTTAAAGGTTCTTAATACGGAAAATATTCGCCTAAAATTAGAATGTACCGTCTCAGTCGTTCTCCGTGATGCCTGTCGACAATCAAAGTAGCTGCAGCTCTGGAACGACCACTCCGAATTTGATTCAAAGGCATCCGTACGACGGTGACAATCAGGTACATTTAAAATTCGGTCGGACGTCGTGGACGATTTTGTAATTTCGCCGCCACTTATTTTTCATTTCTCCAGAAATCAAGACCCTCGTCGCTGTACATGAATTATGAAAATAGAGCCTCTCCGGCCAGAATGTCTCTTCCGTCTGGCGACTATCACCAGGTAGGTCACCGTACTATTCACACTTACGTGTGCAGTAATTATAACGCGCTTTTTCCCCCACTACTCCCTGCTAATTAAGACTCTCGCGCGATAAAATAAAATAACCGCCTCCTCCCCCCCGTTCCGCGTCTTTGTAAGCAACTTCGTAGTCATACCCGTAGTTATAACCCGAGAAACGTGCCTGTTTATTATTACGAACAACTCTGATTTTAACTCTTTATTAAGGTGGATAATCCTAATCTACTTAAAAAACCACCACCCAAATTAAATTGATGACAACCATTAGAATGAAACCGTTCCTATAAGAGTGACGTTTAAATAAATAGGCTCTTTTAAATTTTTTTTTAGTCTGTTCGTAAATAATTGTCTTCCGTAATTACTGCGTTCTAAACTGTCTTACAACGTTCAAACAAACACGTAAAAGAAAACTAGCGCACCGGTTTTGTGCATACCGTTTTCTCATTCTAAGGCCTTGGTACAAATTTTGAAGGAGATAACTTTTTTAAAACTAATCGTTAGTTTTTGTACTATCTTTCAATTAACTTTCTTTCTTTCTTTTTCAACAAGGGGAATGCAATTTAAAACGAAATGTCGTGGTACACCTATAATGGTAACCCCTTATAAAAAAAAAAATCTAATCTTTCGTTTACATTGCGTTCATTTGTTTGCCTTTGAGCGTTTAAATCCACGTGTGAACTGGAAATGAGCTACAGCGACTGAATGATCATAGCTGGGTTGTAAAGAGGTTGTAAAATTGGGATGAAATACTACCGGAAGCGTTGTTAGGACAGTGCCTGTTGTGTACCTGGGATCGCTTAAAAACAGTTTTTTTTATTTTAGCCTTTAGTTAATAATGACTTCCCGCAGGAACACATTAGTCGCCCAAGCACAAGTCTTGAATTAGTCCACCTGTAATTCCGTCCCGTATGGGGGTAACATCACTACCCGTGCCCTAAGCCAGGAAAAATAAATTAATAGACCATTGGCGATAAACTTTTGAAATTTGCTTCTTATAGAGAGTCCGTCCTGTGAAATTGGCTTTTTGAGTGAGTAAAACTCTTGAATTTTGGTGATGTGAGGCATAATTCACAGATTTTGGATTATGGAAGGGCCCAACCTTATACGGGCAAGTCCGCGTCTGAAATTGAGAACAGTTTCTGTAGGTCCTTATATCCTTAGGTGAATAAAATTGAAAAGGCGCACTAATGTGCTCAGCGGTGGTTCTTTGGGGGCCAGTATGAGTCTAAAAGTTTACAAAACGCGCTTATATTCGCGTATAAAATTTTGGAAAATCGTTTATTCGTGGCAGAAATGGAGAAAATGCGCTTAATTCACGGTTTATGGGGCCTTTTTTACGGCAAAAATTCAAAATGTGTTGTTCATGTCATGTCATGATGGTGAGACCTTGGGTAAAAGACAGAAAAACCCGCTTATTAATAATTATAAGTTTTAAAAATCGCTAATAACTGCCTGAAAGTGAGAAAAAGCGAACATTTACAGCTAAAACTAATTAAATTCGTTGATTCGTAGCTCTTCAGTTTTAATTAGGACAAAACTTGCGGCCAAAATTCAGAAATATCACTGATTCGCGGTTAGCATCGAAAAAAAGCGCTAGTTTGCGGTGAAACTTGAGGAAAAGTGCTAATTCGCAACTATAAGTTGAATAAATCTATAATAAACGCATAAGATTACGAAAAACGCTTATTCGCGGCTAAAACTTTGAAAAACCGTTGCTGACTGCAAGTGAAAAAATCGCTCATCCGCGCTTAATATTGAGAGTTTGTGGTTGAAATTGCGAATAACGCTAATCCAAGGCTAAAATTGAGAAAAACGCTAATTCACGTCATAAATTAAGGGGATCGTTAATTCGCGGATGAAATTGAGGAAAATTGCTAATTTGCGGCGAGAAAACCCCTATTTGGCTGTCAAAATTATAAAAATCGTTAGTGCCCAAAGTGATAAATCTGCTAATTAGCGGCTAAAATTGACAAAAGGCGCTCATTCGCGGCTAAAATTGAGAAAAAGCGAACATATGCAGATAATATCAAGGAAAAACGCTGATTCGTGGCCAAAACTGAGAAAAAGAGTAGTAATGGTCAAAAGTGGAAAAAAATCGCTAAATTCGCGGGCAGTCTCTATTTTAGACTAATCAGAATTAATTACAACCATTTTGCAGTGTTACGCATTTCGGTCGCAAACAGTGACCCATCCTCAGCAATTGACTCCTTGCATTGCAAATGACACAACTCCACAGTTGTGTTATTTGCACCATACCAAGTTTGCACTATTGACCAA
The DNA here is from genome assembly GCA_038030265.1 of Corythucha ciliata. NCBI lineage: Eukaryota > Metazoa > Arthropoda > Insecta > Hemiptera > Tingidae > Corythucha > Corythucha ciliata. The sequence goes on from CM075938.1 coordinate 54,572,984, forward strand.
TAATGTGAAGGAGAGGAGAATTTTCCAGGCACGAATGGTCCGTTTAGCAATTTTTAGGTCGTGATTAGTCAATCAAACCACTTTCATCATAACCATTTAACCATCTACAGACCGCATAGAGTCAGTTTTACCAATTTTTGAGCGTGAATAGCCACAGTATGGAAATTTTTACCGCGCAAACCATCAGTATGGTAATTAACAGAGGGCGTGAATTTTTTAGGCGCACGAATCTGTCTTTGTAATCTTTTAATCTTGTATGAAGTCAGTTTAACTATTATCAAAAAGGCCGGAATCGTTAATTTAACCGTTTTGTGGACGCAAACAGTTTTGCCATTTGTATGGTGCAAATAGTCTGTCATTCCATTTGTAGATTGCGAGTGGTCAGTTTTGTCATTTCCAAGGTGCAAAATTGTCAGGTCATTTACATGTATAAGGCGTGAATATTAGCCAGGGCGATATTTTCAGGGCAAGAATCGTCAGTTTTGCCATTTTATGATCCAAATAAAGTAATTTTTGCCGTGCAGTTTTTTAAGCGGGAATTGCCAGTTTGGCCATTTTTACAGCAGGCAGCAGGCATTGCTCGTTTAGCCTTTTTCTACGCACGAAAGGGCAATTTTTGGTCATATTCAGAACATGAATCATCTGTTCCGAGGCTCAACAGTCTCACCAAGTCAGTTTGACCATTTTTACAGCGCCAGCACGAATGAGTCAGTTCACCATTTTCAAGGCGCGAATCGCCAGTTTTGCTATTTTTTAGGGTGTAAATAGTCACGTTCAAGCCAAAGGCGCGAATGGTCAGTTTGGTTATTCTTCGCACAAGAATGAGTCGATTTTGTTTTTTCAGGGCAGAGAATCAGGGATAATTTGTTTTAAGCATTTTCAGGGTGCGAATGTCAATTTAGCCGTATTTTGGACGTGAATATGGTCCGTCAAGCGAAAGGCGCAAATGGTAAGTATTGGCCATTTTTCGCGCGCGAATGGTCGATTTAGCCATTTTCAGGGATACAAGAATCGTCAGATTAGCAATTTTTAGTGCGCTTGAAGTCCGTTTGGTTATTTTTGGAGCGGGAATTTCCAGTTTGGCAATTTTTAGGGCACAAATATAGTCAGTGCAGCCATTTGTAAGGCGCTAATCGTCAGTTTTACCACTTTTACCAATAGCCGTTTTTAGGGTGGGAATAATAGCCATAGTTTGGTGATTTTTTAGGCAGTCAAGCTATTTTTAGTGGAGCGAAACCAACAATTTATTCCAAGACCCTTCTATGAACAAATCCTAGATCGGTGGTTAAACCTTACTATTTTGGGGTTTCTGCTCCCGGGGAATCCGAAAATTGAAACACATATCCGATCAGAAGAATCAATGAAAGGGTTTTTACAGTGATCTCACTGTTTTTAACAACCTGCACCCGAACTTTCCCATTGAACTGGTGACAGTCGATCTCGGCCAGTATTCTCAATCAGCTTGATTTTATATTGGGACGATGGCCTTCAACAGAAAACACAAACCACTGTTTGCCGAGCTTTCGGAATAATTTATTTCCTTCCTCAGGGCTCTACAACGTAACAGGATCTTAATAACGAAAAATAACAAGTCAAAATAAGAAAAACCTTACCACAGTGTATGTTACGAATACTCCATTATTGTGATGTGCATGGCAATATGATTTAAAGCCCTGTACACACGGAGACTTTTCTGTCCTGTCACGAAATTTTTAAGATTTTTAGGAATGTTCGTTTGTCGTGATGTCAAAAAGTATAAAAACCATATGTTTCTACGAAAAAACCAAGAAAAAACGGAGAAATTCTGGAAAAATCTCTCCTTTCTCCCTACCACGTGGAAACACAGCTTAAGGAGCCCATAGACGGTCAGTCTGATTGATCAAAATATTGAACAAACAGGTTGAAGTGAGCTTCAATCATTTCTTCAGTTTTTTGAACAAAACCCTTCCCAGTTCCAATGTCTCTCGCGGTGTTGTGCTGAGTGCAATGAGTTCAAACCAGAATTTGTCCGTGTTTTTTTTTGTTGACTGCGGCTGCACTCCAACTGAAGAGAAATAAGACGAGGAAGATGAGGAAAAGGCGGTGGTCATTCAATCTTCTTCAGTCATTGACTCAATCGTAAAACACGCTTCTAGACGGTCAATCATGGCTGTCACAGTCGATTGATCCACCACGTTTGATCAAAAAACTGATCGTCTAGGGGCTCCTTTAGAAATACCGCGTCTAGATTAGCCCTGTGAACAAAGGGGTTTAGCGTGAATACGTTTTTTGGCTGGCAAGTGGCAGCTGAGCTTGAGTTTTGAGACCCCAATACCCTCCACCCAGAACCACCAACACTAGGCGGCGCACGCGCTGTGAGACCCATTTTACCACTTCTGCCGAATTGGACCCTATACTCCTGTAAAACGTATTCACGTTAAAACGGGAGTAACTTTTCGGCTTGAAAATAAACAATTTCTGCCGTGTTCTTCATGTGACAAACAGGAAAAAGAGCCCGGGAAGTCTTCCTGTACATTTTAGACAGCAATTAGCTGTTTGTCTCAGTTTTAGCCACGAGTTAACGTTTTATTCCTCTAATTTTATCGTTTTTCTTCTCTTTCTTCACTTCTTAGTCGTGCGAATTAGCGCTCATCACCATTTTAGCCGCAAGTTATCTCGTTTCCTCAGTTCTAGCAGAGAATTAGCGTTTTGTTTTCTTCGTTTTAGCTTAGCATTATTTCCGAATTTTAACCGTGAATTATTCCTTAATTTCACGCCTGAATCACCGCTTTTACTCAATTTCAGTTTCGAACTGGAGGATTTTCACAAAATCCTTGAATTTGCTTTTATCTCCATTTCAGCTCCGCGAATGAGCGCCTTTTGTTATATCGGCCGTGAATCAACGAAATTTCCCAATTTTAGCCGGGAATGAGCGTTTGTATCAGTTTTAGCCGTGAACAAGCAGAATCACCAAATGTGAAATTTAGCTTCACATTAGGGCTTGCTTGTGCCGAGAAATAGCGTATTTCTCCATTATAGCTGCTGATAAGCGCTTTCTGCCAAAGTTAGCCACGAATTAAATATTTAATTATCTTTGTTTTAGTTGCAAATTAGCATGTTACATCAATTTTGGACGGGAATAAGCGGTTTGTCTCAGTTTTAGCCGTGAATAAGCGGCTTTTCTATCACTTCTATCCGTGAATTAGCTTTTTTTCTTAGTTTTTACCGCGATCTAAGCGCTTTTTCACATTTTTTAGTCGCAAATTATTTCTCAATTTTAGCCACGAATTACCACGTTTCCTTAATTTCAGCCAATTTTCTCAAATTGTTCCGCGAATTGGCTTATTTCTCCATTTTAGTTGTGAATGAGCGTTTTACTTCAATTTTAGGCCGGAATTAGTAGATTTTCTCAGTTTTAGCCGCGAATTACGTGGCTTTCTCAATTTTAGCCGTGAATAAGCGATTTTTCTCAACTGCGATTTTTTCTGTTGTTGCCTTGAAAAAACCACGAATTTTGCGTTTTCAAAAATTAATTTTTGAGCCAGGTGAGCGATGGACTTTAGCTTTTTCTCAATTTTCGCCACATGTTAGTGATTTTTTTCATTTTCAGCCACGAATTAGTGGTTTGTTTTCGTTTTTTACTATGAATCAACGCTTTTCTGCTACCGCTAGAAGCCCCTATTTGATATTGGCGTTTTTGGTTTTTTTTTTTTAAATGTTCTCCCGCGTACTTGCCCATAGAGTAACACATTAGCACGCTTTCTCAATTTCTTCTGCCTTAAAGGTCTATAGGAATTTGGAGTTGACGTTTTTTCTTTGGTTTTTCCGCGAAGTTGCCTTCAGATATCTCGAATTGGTGTATTTTTCCTAATTTAAGTGGCAAATGATCGCTTGTTCTCAATATTTGCCGCTAATCATCGCTTTGAAACCTAAAAATCCATTTTTTTTCATCTATTTACGCTTTTTGGCCCCCCCCCCTCAATGAATGGAGGCCTCACCATCACGAGATCGCCCATTCGTCGAGAAATCATCATTCTGTGCAGATCCCCCTTCAACAGTCGCCCTTTGTTATGTGCAAGGTATTAGGTCCCACGCACACTAGGAGAAAAAAGACGCCGACGCGTGAGTCGGCGTCTTTTTTCTCGGCGAAGAGAAGACTCTCGCGTACGCGTCCAATGTGAAAGGTCCCGTGAAGTTCTATGTGTTTTTACTGCACGAGTCGGACGCTGACGCGCGCGTCGGCGTCTTTTTTCTCCTAGTGTGCGCGGGGCCTTAGAATAAATCTCTGGAATGACTATCAACAAATTTTTGGCGGACGCCATCTTCTTAGGGGGGGTTTAAACCCATAAAACCCTCCCCGTAGATCCGCCACTGGCGTGTAGAGTTTATTGAGTCAAGTTCAATATGCTTAATTACTGAACAATGAAGACTCTTTCAACGACTGATCAAGTTGAGTCCGGAGTGAGGGTCCGGAAGTCCAGACCCTCAACCTTGTGGCCATCAGATGGCGCAGGATTTGCCCATCATGACAGCAAACACAGCCCTGTACCCTGCTGCGGATCTCCTTAAGATGTGACCAGTACCTAGGCCGTTGCCGGCCCTTACCTGGCCTGTACCCCATCTTTGGCCCAGACTCCCCAGCAGAGTCGGTCCCATCACTCAGCTCGGCTCGTTAGCCGTAACTGGTGGCCAGCCACCCGCGCCCGAGAGGCACGACGTGGAGGTGGGTCTTTCAGAGCTGGGGATGCTGGCTTGCGCCATGAACCGAAACCGGGCAGGGAAGGTACCCCTGTACCCTGCATAGTAGTCAAGACTCAAGAGTCGTCCTTGCCAATCTGGGCCTTCATTTTTTGCCCAATATTCTGTGCGGGAGGCACACGACTACATTTTTTACTGTTTGACCTTTTTAAGAAATCTAATGTCCCCACGCACATTAATGGCCACATTTTAATTAATTAGGTAATTTAATAAATGCAGAATTAAGAAGAGAAAAGAAGACGAGGAAGGATAGGACGGGGGTCGAGGTATCATCTGCTCAGTTCCCCAAACCTCTAGAAGGTAGAATGCTGCCAGAATAAAGGTCTTGAAACAAATCTGGGAAAAAGTCGGACATTTCTTGTGCAAGTACTTGTCTGTCCATATGGAAATATATTTCAGTGTTTAAACTTGGTTCAAACGAAGCATTTCGGTTTTTTGTTTCACTTCAGCAGAGGGTTCAAGAGAGGGGGTAATAGAAATGCTTCAAATTTATGTGCGAATAATTTAATACTAAGCCCCTCCATGGGCTTCAAAATGGGGATAATAATAAAGAAATTATTCATTTCTTGAACTATCATTCAACCAAACAAACCTAAAACTTCACTTTTAATGTTTTTAACTACTTAAAACACCAGCTACAATAGAAGACAGGACAGAAAAATCTCCGTGTGTACACGGCTTAAAAGACCAATCTTGTTAACCATAAACAAATTGTCCAACGCTTAAAAATGTGACAAAAAAACCCGTAATAAAAACGAAAAAACTCCGTCAGAATGTAGAAAAACGATTGAACGGAGATACATCTCAGTACCACAGCCAAGCACATGGCTCCGCCCAACCACTTCCCCCCCCCCCAATAAACATGTAGGAAGGAACATGAGGAAGGAAATAAATTATTCCGAAAGCTCGGCAAACAGTGGTTTATGTTTTCTGTTGAAGGCCATCGTCCCAATATAAAATCAAGCTGTTTCCCATTGAATCTCGGTGTACGAGGGACCTCTCTGGGAAGCTAAGGGGCCTAGGAAGTAATGGTAGTAATAATAATAATAATAATTACAAATGGTCTCGAAAAAATGCCCCAGGAGGTATCCAAGGACGCTGTGGCGACCACACTTTCGGTGGTTTTTGTTACCGGCCGTTCGTACTCGGTCAATAAAATGGGCTGATACCAATGACCATGACGTGAAACATTAGTTTCTGGCCTTATAATTTGAGAAGGTGATAATCCCTCGTTAGAGATTGGAAGGTGGTTTTGATAATGTTTTTGCTCAAGTGATCTCGCGACTCCAAGGAAGGGGCCATGGCCCCTCCCTTAGATCCGCCACTGACTTTATCGAGTCTGGCACCTTCTGACAATGAGATCGTGTTATAGGAAATTACCTTCTAAGAATTAGGCTATATTCAGCAAAAACAAATATCGCAATAAAAGTAAACTAATTTAAAAATGATGATCATGTGTGGGTCAACATATTATCCTATACTACATTCTTCCTCCCTAGTCCAGAACGTAGTCTTCCAGGTACCTAGGTCTGCGAGGTGTTCGAGCAGAGCGTCGCAACTCAGAACCAGTTTCATGAGTCTTGGTGGCGAAGGGTTGTCGTGTTGTTCGTGCGGCTGCGAAGTTGGTTCGACGAGTAGGTTATCTTCGTTGATAAAAACTTCATTCGAACGCTCGTGACCTCCTGTCGGAGCCAGATGCCTCAGGGAGACAGTTGTTTCTCTTCCATCTGGCAGTCTAACGAAAGCGTACTCGGGGTTTGCTTCGATCAAGTCCACTTCGTCAACACATGGGTCATATTTACTGGCTCTGACGTTTCGCCTGAGGAGAACCTTTCCAGGTTTGCATAACCAATTTGGAAGAGATGATCCGTGCGTCGATTTCCTGATGTGCGTAAACATTCTGTCGTGAGGACTACAATTTGTTGCTGTACACAATAAAGACCGTACGCAATGCAGAGCCTTGTTTAACACAGTATCCCACTGACTAGGCTTCAAGTTACTAGTTTTCAAGGCTAGCTCGGCGGTTTTCCAAATAGTACCATTGTAACGTTCTACTTGACCGTTGCATTGTGGATTATACGCAGTAGTTCTGCTCGTGGCTACTCCACTTGAATGAAGGAATTCTTTGAGTTGTTCCGACATGAAATTTGATCCTCGGTCAGAGTGTATGTATGCTGGTAGGCCGAACATCGAGAAAAGGTCAGTGAGGTGCTTGATTATTGTTGTAGCAGATAGGTCAGTACAAGGGTAGGCAAAAGGGAATCTAGAATATTCATCTATTATCATGATGATGTACCGTTTTCCAGTCGATGATGTCGGAACTGGTCCTTTGAAATCAATATTAAGGCGTTCGAAGGGAGCAATCGCCTTTATCAAAGTGCCAACTTCTTTTTTGTAAAATCGCGACTTAAGTTCACAACAAAGCTTGCAAGAGGAAGTTACTTGTCTGATTTCCTCTACCGAAAATGGCAAGTTTTTGCTTCGAATCCAGTGAGTCATCCGTGTGACCCCCGGGTGGCACATTTCTTCGTGAATTTTTCTGAGTTCAGATTTGATAGTAATAGAAGCAGCGATATCTGTATCTTCAATTGATTTGTCAAATTTTGACGTCGAAATTCGGATTCTTGATAGGGCGTCCGCGGCTTTGTTGTGTTTTCCGGGGCGATAGATAATTTCGAATTTGTAACATGAAAGTTCCAATCTCCAACGCGAAATTTTTTCGTTTTTTATTTTACTGCAGTGTGAAGTGTCGAACATAAATGAAACTGACCTATGATCGGTCAGTATTTGAAAATGTTTACCGATTAAATAGTGACGCCATTTTCTGACTGATTCAATGATGGCGTATGCCTCCTTTTCGACGGATGAATGTTTCAGTTCGCTTGAAGATAGTGTGCGAGAGAAAAATGCTACGGGTTTTCCTTCTTGAGATAAGGTTGCCGCGATGGCAAATTCGGATGCATCTGTTTCGATCCGAAAGGAAAGTTTATGATCGATAGCACTGATGGTTGAGGAAGCGACATCTTTTTTTAGGTTTTCGAAAGCTGTTGCTGCTTCTTTAGACAAAGGAAAACATTGACTTTTGACCAAGGGTCGAATTTTTTGAGAGAAGTGAGAGATCCATTTTGAGTAGTGAGCAAAAATTCCGATAGCTCTTTCTAGTGACTGTTTGTTCTCTGGTACCGGAAGCGACAATATTGGTCTGAGGCGTTCAGGATCGGGTTTTATTGATCCGTGTGAGATCAAATGTCCTAGAAGATTAATCGAAGTTTGGGAAAATTTGCTCTTTTCGGTGTTTACCGTCAGACTATACTTTTTAACTGTCTGTAGAAAGTTAGGGAGGGTGGCCGATAGGTGGATCGCCCTCCTTTGCCAGATGGCAGGGGTAAAGTGTAGAAGAAGAATCAATAATATACCTAACAAAAAGTCTGCAGAAAAGTGAAAGATGGGGGGGGGGCGAATGTTCTAGGCATTGCTATTTTTCATCTTCTCGCAAATGATCCAGGGTTTTCGATCTGAGTGACGGTCGCTTGGTCCTCGAATAAGAAGCAAAATGGATAGAATAAGAACTTTGGGTGCAGTATTCGGGATAGAAGATTGGCATTGAAGCCTGGGGGGGGCGACGCCCCCTCAGACTAAATTCCGGGAGGGCGGCCGCCCACCCTGCCCCCCCCGGTTCCGCCGCCACTGCGTCAATCGAAGGCTGTTATTACACCGGGTTTTTGTGCCAAATATGGTGTCACTAAGTTAGGTTATACTGGTGAATGGAGGCGAAGAAGTGGAAACTAAAGAACGTTGAAATTAGAAGTATTTGTATTTGTATTTTCGTTGAGTGTGAAATACAAAATACTTTTGAAAATGTATTTCAAATACAAAGCCCAAAATACTTTCAAAAATGTATTTTAAATACAGAAATACAAATACTTTTCCAAAAGTATTTAAATACAATTACAAAATACGTATTTTGTATTTAAAATACAAAGTATTTTAATTACTCAAGTATCTTGCGCACCCCTGGCTGTATTGCAAGGTGGCGTGGTTTCTGTAAAGCTCATGGTGACGAGAGGACTCCCCTCACCAGAGGACGAATCGACACTAATCTTTTATTTTATTTTTGATCGCGAAGAGAAGAAAAGAGTTAATTCACTAAAGTTATTATTATTTTGGTGAGCACAAAACTTGTGAGAACTGATAATTTAGCGACGAGAGGCACTCACAACGGGGCATGGAAACCTGATGGACAAAATGGCTGAAACATTGTTTCTTGAAAAGAAAGAGTTAATCATATTTATAATGGAACCCCTCCCAAGATGGAATCCTAGGTCCGCCACTGATGGGTCCCCTATTAATTGTAGCCACTTTGTTGGTGCGCTACTGCTAAGATTGGTACAATAAATTTTCGAGCTCTAACCACTTTGGCCCTTTGGTCCAAACATTGCAGATTGTCCCTCTGAGACCTCAGGGGTCGACACATATTTTGTTTAAACTTTAATTTTTCCTTTTGTTTTCTCATTATTCTCAGGTTCACATCGGAGGTATCACCGGTGCTGACCACGTAGACGACGATGAAAGTACCCCCCTCGTCAACAATACCAACTCGCCGGCCCTAGCGACACCAACTGGTCCAACCTCTATAATCATCACGACGACGTCGTCATCGGAGTCTATCGTCGGTCGACGTTCACCCGTCGTTGCTCGACAATATTCGTTTGATCGCGACCCAGAAACTACCGTTTAACTGTGTGAATTTTCCTAAAGTAAGTTTCGTTTATGCGACTGACCCATTTTGAAGAACTCTCACACGGTGGTCTTCTTCAAGAAGAGTCAGCATCGTAGGCTTTCAAACCTCAGTATTACTTTGTTGCCATTTCTCTGGATTTCGCCTTTATTTTGTGATATTTTAAAAATGTGTAAATGTATTCGTTATTGAAAAGTGTGATACTTGTCGCTATAGCCCTAAAAAAAAACCAAAAGAAGCAATCTTTTCGTTTATGGCTAAAATTTAAATTTGTTTGTTTTTATATTTAAATACACACTATAATTATGCGTTAATTTTCGTATTAGGTCCAAGATCGAGACTCTCGTTGTAACGTACTTTCAAAAGAAGAAGCCCCGCGGACAAGAGCAAGATGTTTTTTCAAGGTCAGCTGAAAATCGATCTACTGCACGTCAGCTGGCTGCCTTGCCTTTCATTCGTGTGGTTGTGATACTGCGGGTTTGTGTCTTTATTTTGAGGGGGGGAGACTCCTCCTGTTGAAAATGCTAGAATTTATTCTATTTCTTTTAATTTAGCGTTTGATTCGAATCTGTTTTTATTTATTTGTTGCTATCGGAAGTTTTCGAATGATGTCGAATCGTCGGTGACACCAACAACGCAATATCTAAACCAAAAATTAACTCATCGCTGAGAGAACCCTCCGCCTTATCTCAAGAAAGTTTTCCTGTGATTTTAGTGTTTATTTCGTTCTTAATTTATCGCCAGAATATGGAAAATAACGCGAAAACGGTCAACAATCAATTGGAAGACGAAGGTAAACGTTGTATTTTGTTTTTTTCCTATTTATACGGCCGAAATTTGTATTTTTCTCTTTGCATGAAGAGGCGCGCACAAAGCTCTTCGTTCACCTGTACAAATTAATGGCCTTTTTTTGTATTTTTATTGCTTAAAAGAATTTTTGCGGTGATTGATGCCCCCCCCCTCACCGGTTTTTTGTGTGGCTTCTCCACCTTTTTTTTCCTTTTTTTTTTTCTTCTGTCTTCCCTCCTAGATAAACATCCAAATGTTGAGCGACTCTTAGCACAAATCGTGGAGCTTAAATCAGAGAAGCAGAAATCTTTAGAAGAATTCGGTGCCCAGAGGGGTAAAATGAAAGAACTATTTCTACAGAGAGAAGGTAGAGCCAATTATCTTTTAATTTAATTCGTAGATTTAGAAAAATAGCGTATAGAGCCCCCTTTCCCCCCCCCTCAACAACTACTTTGAAAACATTCTGTGAAAATGCTGTCTCTCGAGATATCTGTTCGTTACTTAACTTTTTGACTTGTACGTTTCTACCCCAATAATTCTTTCACGCTTGCCGCTTCATTTAACTCGCATTGTATTTGACATTAATTGGCCTTTGCACGCTCAGCTGGACTGCCTGTTTCACTTTTAATGAAGAATTGGGGCGTTATTCAACTTGTCAATGTCCTTGGCACTCTCAGGATGTCGTTAAATGTGGCAGCGTTAAAAAATATTCGCTAGTTAGTGTGTGGAGTTCGGGCAACCAATAATGGTAGCCAGAAGTGGATTCAGGATTTTTGCTCAATGAAGGGGCAGAGAAATTTTGTCAAAATGGCTTGACAGCCTTTCGCTGACTAAAAATAGTTAAAACTAGTTATTCCCACTGTAATAACGGCTAAACTAACTAAACTCGAGCCCAAAAACACAAAACTGACGATTCGCGTTTTGAAAATACTAAAAATCGACTTCACGCGCCATAAAAATGGCTAAACTGGCAATTAGCGATCCCCTGAAAATGATTGAAAAGATCATGATTCCCACCCTATGTCATCCTGCGGCTAAATCGACCGTTCGCGCGCTAAAAATGACCACTCTGTTGCCTTAAAGATGACCAATACGCGTAAATGGCAAAATTTACGATTCGCGCCTTTTGAAAGTGATTAAAAGTTTAACTGGCTGTTTGCTCACTAGAAATAGCCAAACTGGCGATTCTCGGACTAAATTATGGCCAAATGCCCATTTATGTCTGTTTCTGAATTTTATCCGCGCTTTAGCGCATTTTCCTAATTTATCCGTGGATTAGCGATTTTGTTCACTTTCAGAAGCCGTGTATTGGCGTTTTCCCTAAACGGCGAATTAGCAATTTTCCACACTTAGCGCTTCTTTTCAATTTTATCGGTGATTTAGCGATTTTTCTCCATTTTAGCTGCTAATGAGCGATTTCCCCAATATTTACTGCTCGAATTACTACTTTTTCTACTCTTCATCCACGATTCTAGCGATTTTTCTAGCTTAACCTAGTCAACAGTGAACTTGAGGTTCTCCGCCTGGCATATAAGCTTCCTACTAAAACTTGTAGACCCCATTTTCGTTACTTGCTTCGCTCCAAAACTCTTAAATTATGAGGGGGGGGGGGGGGTAACCACATGGGGCGGCAAATTAAATTAGCCCTAGGGCGGCAAAAAGCAAGATCCGAACTGTGTGTAATGCTAAATTTGTGGCCAATTTTTCCACGAAATTGATTGTTTTGAAAGCCCAACGCGCGATATTCGTTTTTTAAACGAGTCATCACAGCGTTATTTGATTTTTGACGGAATAACACGGTCAAACTGCGATTTAAATGATCCAAATCCCTCGAAACTTGGCATTTCAAGAGGCCAGACGCAAGACTTTGTTGTTTTCTTTTGAAAAGCAAAAACTGTGCTTCGATTTACAAAAAATGGCTTGACAGCCTTTCACTGCCTAGAAATAGCTAAAACTAGCTATTCCCACTGTAATAACGGCTAAACTAACTAAACTCGAGCCCAAAAACACAAAACTGACGATTCGCGTTTTGAAAATGCTGAAAATCGACTTCACGCGCCATAAAAAATGGCTAAACTGGCAATTAGCGATCCCCTGAAAATACTTGAAAAGATCATGATTCCCACCCTATGTCATCCTGCGGCTAAATCGACCGTTCGCGCGCTAAAAATGACCATTCTGTTGCCTTAAAGATGACCAATACGCGTAAATGGCAAAATTTACGATTCGCGCCTTTTGAAAGTGATTAAAAGTTTAACTGGCTGTTTGCTCACTAGAAATAGCCAAACTGGCGATTCTCGGACTAAATTATGGCCAAATGCCCATTTATGTCTGTTTCTGAATTTTACCCGCGCTTTAGCGCATTTTCCTAATTTATCCGTGGATTAGCGATTTTGTTCACTTTCAGAAGCCGTGTATTGGCGTTTTCCCTACCGTGTATTGGCGTTTTTCCACACTTAGCCCTTCTTTTCAATTTTATCAGTGATTTAGCGATTTTTCTCCATTTTAGCTGCTAATGAGCGATTTCCCCAATATTTACTGCTCGAATTACTACTTTTTCTACTCTTCATCCACGATTCTAGCGATTTTTCTAGCTTAACCAAGTCAACAGTGAACTTGAGGTTCTCCGCCTGGCATATAAGCTTCCTACTAATACTTGTAGACACCATTTTCGTTACTTGCTTCGCTCCAAAACTCTTAGATTATGAGGGGGGGGGGGGGGGGTAACCACATGGGGCGGCAAATTAAATTAGCCCCAGGGCGGCAAAAAGCAAGATCCGAACTGTGTGTAATGCTAAATTTGTGGCCAATTTTTCCACGAAATTGATTGTTTTGAAAAGCCCAACGCGCGATATTCGTTTTTTAAACGAGTCATCACAGCGTTATTTGATTTTTGACGGAATAACACGGTCAAACTGCGATTTAAATGATCCAAATCCCTCGAAACTTGGCATTTCAAGAGGCCAGACGCAAGACATTGTTGTTTTCTTTTGAAAAGCAAAAACTGTGCTTCGATTTACAAAAAATGGCTTGACAGCCTTTCACTGCCTAGAAATAGCTAAAACTAGCTATTCCCACTGTAATAACGGCTAAACTAACTAAACTCGATCCCAAAAACACAAAACTGACGATTAGCGTTTTGAAAATACTGAAAATCGAGCGCCATAAAAATGGCTAAACTGGCAATTAGCGATCCCCTGAAAATGATTGAAAAGATCATGATTCCCACCCTATGTCATCCTGCGGCTAAATCGACCGTTCGCGCGCTAAAAATGACCACTCTGTTGCCTTAAAGATGACCAATACGCGTAAATGGGAAAATTTACGATTCGCGCCTTTTGAAAATGACTAAAAGTTTAACTGGCTGTTTGCTCACTAGAAATAGCCAAACTGGCAATTCCTGGACTAGACTATGGCCAGATGCCCATTTATGGCGCAGTAAATGCCTAAAAATATTATTCTCACCCTAAAAGTACAAAATCGATAATTGGCGCGCCAGAAATGCACGAACTTCAAGGCCTGGGTTGGATGGACTATTTGCGCCCTAAAAATGGCAAAAACTGACTATTCGTGCCTCGAAAATGGCAACTATATTTGCGCCCTAAAATAGCGATTCCCGCTCTGAAAATAGCTAAAATGACTACTCACTCCTTGAAAATGCCCAAGAGCCTAGAGAAAATGGCAAAACTGATTACTCGGACTAAACTGCCGATTCGCGCCCTGGAAATGCGTAAAAAGATAATTCCTGGCGTGAAAATTGCACAATCGACAATTCGCGCGCCTTGAATAGCCAAACAAATCGTTGGGGCCTTGGTTTGACTGACTAGTAATTGCGCTCCAAGGCAAAACTAACGATTCGTGTCTTGAAAATGGCTAAAATTACTATATTTCCGAAATAAAAATTGCCGATCTAAAGCTGCGTTGAAATTTGAGAATTTTTAGCTCTCGAGAGCTTAACTCGCCAGTCTGAACGGGCCAGAGAGTTCTCCCCCCCCCCTCTCCCTGCCGCCGGCCAGTACCTGGCATTCTCAGAGAGTTCAACTCTCGAGATTTACTCGCACGTGTAATAGCACCATTACTTGAGGAGATCTCAAAATGGATAAACTTACAAACACGCTCTAAAAATGCCTGAACAGATGACTCCTGTCCTGAAAATGGCAGAATCGACCATTCTCGCTCTGACAATTTGCCAATGGCCAATTTAAAGCTATTAAAGCTCTAAAAATTGTTAAACTGATCATTTGCGCCGTTTACAGAGGCAGCAGATGGTTTTAATGACGATTCGCACCTTCAAAAAGGCTTTTTGCCCTAAAAGAAGTAAAAAGTGTCCTGACATGGCCATTGACGACTTATGTTAGTACCTGAGCCGATAAACTGACCTCTCGTGTTTATGAACCGAACATGGGCCGTCCCCTCCTTACCGACAGGACCACCCTCTCCACCCTGGACGACTGGATAAACTGACTACTCTGGCGTTATAAAATGGCTTGCCTGGCTAATCACGCCCCGGGAAATGACTAAAACTTATCATTCGTACGTGATTCAAAAATGGCCTAACTGAGCCTCCGTGCCTTGAAAATAGTTAAACTTCAGACGATTCGTGCCCTAAAAGTAGCCAAACTGATCACTTGCGTCTTGCAGAGGGCTTAACTGGCGATTCGTGCCATTAAAACGCCTAATCTCACTTGCTGCGCAGAAAAAAATGGCCAAACTGGCTAATACCACCTGAAAATGGCTACGCGGTGGCTTTCCCGTTTCATTACGCGCTGAATCGTTGTGAGGTTGAATGAGTTCTTGAACTCATGAACTCGAGTTGTGAGATTGAACGAGTTCTTTGGCTCTTGTCGAAAGTGGTACTTTAACAAGGGACGGTTTGTTCCAAACGACCAGGTGAAAACCCGCCTGTATTTATGTAGAAATGTCACGACGAACAGGCAGTTTATGGCGTGAAATTGAAAGTTTTGGGGCTGCGTGCATTATTTTAGGAATTTCACGAGTCACTCGCCTTTTTCTACCGGAAACTCGAACCCGTCGAGCGCTGCCCCTCCCTAGATCCTCTTCTGATGGCAGCGATTACTTGTTAATTTTTCCAGATTTACACTCTCCCCCTCACCCTAAAAAAATGGAAAAAGGCCGTCACTGGTATCAGTTCCGCTATTTCATTACCCTAAATCAGTGATTCGAAGGGAGAATCGGTTCTCAGGTCGGCCATTTATAGGACGAAATGGACGGTTTTAACGCCGGAATCGACAGTTCCCAGGGTGAAATTGGCAGATTCAAGGACGATGCAGTCAATTTCGTCGCCAAACACATCAATGTTGCCCTGAAACTGCCAATTTCGTCTTAAAAACTGTCAGTTTTGTCCAGGAAGTTGCACATTTCATCGTTAAAATTATCAAAATCGTCCTAAAACTCACAATTTAATTCTATAAAGGACGAAATTGACAGTTTGAAGAAAAATTTGACAGTTTCCAGGACCACATTGACAGATTTGAACATTTATTTGACAGTTTAGGTACAGGGTAAAATTGACAATTTCCAGTACTCGACTGTTTTCGGTGAAGAGGCTTCATCAGACGTCAGTTTCCGAAATCCGTTGAAAGTCTCTAGGATGAAATTGGCAGTTGTAGTACGACATGGGCAATTTATAGGACAAAACTGACAATGTTAGGTCGAAATAGATAGTTTCAACTTAAAATTTACTGTTCCTCTCAGTGCAAAACTGACTGTCTCTGGGCCGAAATTGACAGTGTACAGGACGGAATTGTTGTGAGAGTTTTTAGAACTTGATTGTTGTCACTTTGATTATTTTAGAAGCGCGAATTGTCAGTTTTGCCATTTTTAGATGCGAATAGCCAACTTGGCTATTTCTAGATCATAAATTAGCCATTTCCAAGGCGCGAATCATAAGTTGAGCTCTTTTTAAGGGCGTGAATAGTCCTTTTTTGACTATTTCCAGTGAACGAATCGTCAGTAAAGTCAATTTTAGGGTGTGAACGGTTAGTTTAGCCATTTATGAGATTCACGATTTTTTTGGTATGAATTGACAGTTTTGCCATTTTAGGGCACTAATTGGTCATTTTTCGAGCGTCAATTGCCAGTTTGGTTATTTTCATAGCACTAATTGTCAGTTTAGCCATTTAGCGCAAAGTGCGCGAATGACTAAATCTGACCTTGTTTAGACGGAAAATATTTTTAAGGGCTTTTGGGGGTTTGGTTATTTTAGGGTATGTATTGTCAGTTTAGCCATTTTCAATGGTGTGCGGAAATGTCTATTTGGTCATTTCCTATCCATATGAGCATCCCAAGAGGGGGGTGTGCCTTTTTTCCCGGAATTCTGTTACACCTCATTGAAATCGTTTCGGCGGTTCATTGAAACCGCTGGCTCACGTGGATACCACCAGTGTTATTTCATTTAACACCCCTTCATACTTGACCCCCGGGTTCTGCCCAAAACGCAACAATGGCCGTCAGTGGCCCTTAAAAAATCCAAAAATGAATTTTTCGCGATGTTGTTTGGTTTAGTAAAAAAATCCCGTAAAGTGTGGTTGTACATGGCGTGATATTGTTATGTCTTAAACAGCCTCCATGGATCCCGCCTGTTGCATTTTTTCCAGACCATGGGCGTAGCCAGGGGTGGGCAGTTGACTCGAAAGTGCTGACTTAGTGGGGCAGCTGTCCACCCCCAGGTTAAAGTCCAACCGCCACATTTTGTTTCGTCAAACTTTTCTTTGGTTTGGATCTACAATATAGGTACCAATTTCTCGGTTTTTACTTATTAAACTCCAATTTTGTGGGATGGAACAGTTATTAGTTTTGGAACAGAAAATCCAGCATAGAAGACTGCTAACTACAGTTTTCTAGCAGAAATTTAGCTTTTGATGAATAGTGACCGTTTCTGTGCGAATTCAGGTCTTGGTGACCATAACAATTTCCAGCTATCTGACATTTTCGCTAGTAAAGCTGACCCAAGGCTACGTCAAGGGCTGGCTACTGGTTCGTACTTAGGCCCCTGACGATGGACATCGAGGTTCTTCCTCGGCCTTTAGAGCTGTCCGCGGGAAAATGCATATGCGCAAACACGGCGGCATCACAGTGAGAATCCCTTCAACGGCTCGTAGGATCGAAAATCCGTCTCGACTTCCGATTCCACCCCCATCGAAAAACACCAAGATTCGCGGTTTGTCAATTATTTAACTAATTTTGGTATTTTACGCCAAAATTGTCCAAGGGTTAACTGGGCAATGTTTGTCATTTTTCAATAGTGTTTTAGGATGACCCTAAAAATGGCCAAATTGACCATTCAGGATGTTTGAATTTCGATCAGAATCTTCTCAAATTCGGCATTCAGGGGTATCAGCACCCTAAAATGGCGTCTGTTATGCAATGCCAATTTATTTCAACCCCGTTGTCCCCTGGTCTTCTCCCCAAGTACACCGCTTAGAGGATGATGTTTGAATTTTCATCGGAGTCTACCCAAATTCGGTATTTGGGAGTTTTCCACCATGCGAAAAACGAATATGGCGTTCTTTTGATGATTAAAATTTATTTCAACCCAGCCGGTCCCCGTGCAGGCCAAGTATGTCCAGAATGACCGCGAAAACTTTCACAAAATAACAAAATGCCGGTGTCTCGGCGTGTCTTCATGTTGGAGTGTTCGAATTGTAGCTCAAGGTGGAAGGGGAATTTAAGCTGAATTTTTCAGAATTTTAAACCAATTTTCGTCAGTTTAGCGATTTTAGAGGCGGGAATGGGTCAGTTTTGTCATGTTTTGAATCACGCGGACACCATTGCTATTTTAAGCGCGCGTATCGCCGGTTTGAGCATTTTCAATGCGCGTCTCGTAAATTTAGCCATTTTGATGGAGCTTAGAATCAGTTAATTATCATTTTTAGGGCGCTAATAGTCACTTTGGACTATTTTCAGGGGACAAAATGGTCAATTTAGTCACTTTTAGGGCGTGAGTCAGTTTAGCCAGGCTTTTTTCAAGGTTCAAATGGTTCCTTATTTGGATCGCAAATGGTCGGTTTTGCCATGTGCCGAGCACAGATCGTCAGCTTGATTTTCTAGGTGGGTACCGTCAGTTTAGCCATTTCAAGGGCGCGTGTGAACCTGGCGCAACACAAGTCAGAAAATTTACCGAAAAATGAATCAATCGTTTGTTTTGCCAAAATTATCAGTTGTTTACCGTTTCGAATATGGATTTTTCAAAAACAAACAGCATGTGTCGGTATAAGTTCACGCAACCCAACAAATAAGATGAATCGTTTATTTCGCGGCATATTCTGTCTCTTTCTCGTTTGTTTGGCCAAAATTATCGATTGTTTGTCATTTCATGTACGATTTTTTCGAAAAACTGTCTGTAACGGGCTAAGTTCACACAACCCGACACGCAGCCGAAATCGTTTGTTTCGCGGTATATTCCGTCTGGATCTCGTTTGTTTAGTCGAAATTTTCGTTTTTTTTTCCTTTTCATATACGATCTTATTCAAAAAACTGTGTGTGTCGGGCTGAGTTCACGCAACCCGAGACATACCGGATTCGTTTGTTTCGTGACATATTCTGCCTCGTTGACGTTTGTTTAGTCAAATTTTTCGTTTGCTTAGCCTTCTGAACAACTCGGCTCGATACGAACATAATTATGTGTGTTAGGCCAAGTCCAGGCACACCTGACACATGACTGCAATAGTTTTTTTTTCGCGACATATTCTGTATCGATCCCCTTTGTTTAGTCGAATTTTCCGTTTGTTTACCATTTCACATACGATTTAATCAAAAACTATCGGCTGTGTGTCGGGTTACCTGAACTTAGCCCGACACAGACAGTTTTTAGAAAAAAATCGTACAATGGTAAACAAACGAAAATTTCGGCTGAACAAACGTGAACAGACGAGATCGATAGAAATATGACGCGAAACAAACGATTTTGGCTATATGTCGGGTTGCTGCGTGAACTTAGCCTAACACACATAGTTATGTTCGTATCAAAGAGTTGTTCAGGTGGCTAAACAACGAACAATTTGAGTAAACAAACGGCAACGAGGCAGATTATGCCGTGAAACAAACGATTTCGGCAGTGTGTAAATTTTCCGACATGTGTTGCACCAGGTTCACATGCGTATTTCAAGGGTGAATGGGGAACTTGCACATTTTCCATAAGTCGGTGTTTCTCAGAGAGGGCTCTTCCACAAGTCTATTGCTCACATTAAACTTTGAAATCAGTCAAGGATGCTTTTTTAGCGAATTTTTAAAAATTTTGAGTGGGGGTTCGATTATACGGGGAAGAGGGGGTTAGACGCGTTTTCTTGGGGGACAATTTTTCTAAAGTTGTCAAGACATCTGCCCACTCATGTTATGAAGTTAATAGTAGCCCAAAAAAAAATGTTGAAACAACCCCCCCCCCCCACACCATTATACGAGAATTCGAAGGTTGCTTCGCTTATTCTATTTCAATAGGCACAATTAGGCGGCGTATTTATTCGTTACTTTCAAACACTCAACCGTAGTGTTAGGCAACGAGTGAAATAATAATAATAATAATTATTATTATTATTCTTTATTCTTTTAACCTATTACAATAGGTGATCGATTGCGTCACATAACACCTCCTTGGTACAGTCATTTAAAAGATGAACACAACTGTAAGACGACAATACGTGCCCACTGTAGAGAAATGTTACCGTGTACGATATTAGCCGGTGTTTTTACTGTGCTACTTTGCTAGTTGAGTGCCTAATTTTGTTGTACTCTCGCCGATGGAAGTTTGTTGCGTCACCCACATCGGTATCCAAACTGTCCCGAAAATGGCATGGTGGTGTTAGCTATAATTTGTATTCTTATACGTTGAGATATGTTTTTTGTCTAATTTAATCGTCTTTGACTGTTCCGGGGGGGACGAAAAAATGTGCAGAGGAGTATAATAAACTCAAGGAGGAGATAAACACCCTGAGAAAAGAATTGGATGACTCGAGGTCTCAAGTCACTTTGCAACGTTTAGACATGGAAGCCAAAGAAAATGAAAGGTTGAAAGCTCAAGATGAAATGACTTCTCTTCAGCAACTCGTTAAAGGTATTTTAATTCTTTGAAAAAATATTTTCTATTAGAACGTACCTACTCTATTACGCAAAAAAGGTCTGAAAAAAGCGATAACTGGAAAGAAGCGTTCTTCCGATAAGGCCCTGTTCCGCTTCGAAAGTTTTTGTATCGTGCTCATTTGTTTTAACTTATCCTCTTACTTTTAACAGCCACACTAGAGGAGGCGTCGCGATATGAAGAGGAAATACATTTACTCAGAACGAGAAACGGCGAATTAGAATATGAACTCACGTCGACGAAATCGTCTCCCCATCATCATCATCACCATCACAGTACAAGTCAACCGACAGTTGGGTCGGGCGGTGGAGGAGGAGGAGGAGGTGTTGGTCAGTCGTCAGATAGTTCGGTTCTGGGAAATCCCGGGATGATGTTTACGTCTTTGGCCCGTAAAGTGGCGAGTCAATTGGGTGGAACGGATTCGACGCAATACAGTCAAACGAATGCTGAAAATTTGGAGGAGAGTGCGAGAAAAGTCAGTATTTCGTTCTATTTAAAATTAATTCAGAAAAAAAAAAAAAATGTTTTCTGTTTTCAAGTAAAATCTTTTTTTTCTAGGCCAAAGAAGACGCCGAGCTACTCCGTTCCCTACTAGAACCTCTTGAAGAAGAAATCGCCGTGCTGAAAACCAAACTGAGGGAAACTGCAGAAGAGCTCCAGAAATACCAAACAAGGGTAATTTCTCAGCCCCCCCCCCCAACTTATAATCTCCATTTTCAGACATTAATAGTGAAATTGTTTCAGGAAGCCAGAGTATTGAATAGAGCGTTAAACGCGCGTATAGACGTAAGTTTTACCCTCTGACTAATGCCCTTCATTATTCCCCACTAATGGTGTTTTTTTAGCAGGTCGCTGAAGCAGACGGAACTAACAATGGTAATTTTGTAGCTTTAACATTTTGTGACGCGAAATAAATAATTTAATTTTTAGACAACAACGTGGAACAAACACTGAAGTCCAAATCAACCGGTAAATGGTTTGAGTCATTGAACTGCGCCGACCCTCATGCTGTGTGCGTGTATGTTAAATTTGTATCTTTGTTTTTTGCAGTCTGTGACATGTGCATGAACTACGAGGACCAATTGGTGCAAGCGCAAGCCCGAGAGTCAGAATTGGAACGACAAATTTCGGTTATGGAAAGATACAAAGAGGAATTGGCCAAAGAAACAGTATTTAGAAAACAGATGGAAGAAAAGTGGGCCGAGAGTAAAGAAGAGCATAAAACGCAGGTAAGCCCCGTGACAGTGGGCCGAGCTGGTTAATGCCAATTACCTTGTTAGTTCTATCGAAACAAAATTACGAAATGTCTGACCAGTTAAAATAACAAATTCACACTTCCCCGGCGATTTCGCCGACAAAAATAGTCAACTTGGGCATTTTATGAGGCAAAATACCAGCAACCAGTTTCAGGGCCCAAATACTGCTGTAGAGTGCGCCCCCCAACGTTGTTCTCGTCAGCCTAAACGTTAAAATTACTATTTTTTTTGTTTCATTTCATCGCGTTAAGGTGACGGAATTGCAAAATAAATTGAAAGTGAACGAAGCGGCAGTCGCCAAAGTGAAACAAAGATTCGCCGAAGTTTGTGACGATGTCAAGAAACAGTTCGGCGCGTTGACTGATGAAAGAAGAAAAGTTCAAGAACGACTGATTAGGTAGAATAATTGTCTCAATTTACAATATTAAGCTCTCAATTAATTCTTTGCGTTTGCCCATAGAATACAGCAAGAGAACGAGACTCTCGCAGGGAAGTACACCGCGACTTCTCAGAGTCTGCAAAATGACCAAATTGATCTGCCGGACAGCGTTGAGGTTGGGATTTCTATTATTCTATTTTTTTTTTTTTTATATGGCACCAATTTCTTTCTTCTTTTGTTACTATCAGAAACTCCAAGAAATGTGGCTGACTCAGCGAGAAGATTTGATACGAGTCAAAGTTGGACTAGAAAGAAGCGACGACATCATCAAGAACTTGGAAACCGTTTGCTCAGGCTCGGAGGAGAAAAAGGAAGAACTGACGGCCCGAATTTTAGAATTAGAGTAAGCCGATCAACTCCCTCTCCACTCGCCCTATTTCTGATTGAACTTTTTGTGTGTGTGTGTGTCCCAGGCATGAAATCGCGAAAAGAGACAATTTTCTGGCTCAAGATAAAAACGCTCTGAAGAGGTTGAAACACGAAAAGGATAGCTTGGACCAAAGACTCAAGGATTTGACGACTGACGTGGAATCTCTCAGAGCTGATAAAGTAAGTCCTTTCTAGATTAAAACCATGAGAGGGAGTCTGTCAGGAGCTTAAAACGAGTCGGTTTGCTCGATTCAATTGACTGTATTCAGCCTTGCACATAACTTCCCGGGTGTGTTAGTGGTGTCCATGGCTCTAGGCACAAAAGATGCCCACCCAAAAAAAAAACACAAAAAAGCTCCCAACAACAAAGCAGCGGGAATTTCTTATTTTTCGTCCCATGAACTGCCTATTAATTGTTAATGAAATGGCAAATATTCAAAAATTCGGTTACGAAACTGGGAATTCTTTGCTAAATGGATGTGTGGGGCGATCAAAAGAATGTACGTGAAGGCAACAACACGAGGAAGCTTGGGAAGGGTCTAAACAGTGCTCCGCTGAACACGTTCTATTGTCTCCCTCTTCTTCAAGCTGTTGAGAGCTAGAGTAGAACGTTTTCGGAAAAGACTTCAGCTGGTCTCAAATGAGCCAAAAAGCCCCCCTCCCCGCCCGCCCTGCCAACGCCGCCAAACAACGCTTTTAAAGGAGCCAAACCTACGAAATTGGTTTCAATAAAGGCCAGACCCGCGAAATTTGAGGTTTGATAGAATTAAGTAAGCAAAAAATTGTTTTTTCTAATGAGTCAAATCAGCAATTTGATTATTTTTACTGAGGCAACCCCCTCAAAATTGGTTATTTGACTGAGCCAATACTGCGAAATTTCTTTATGAATGGGTCGACAGGGCATAGTTTCGTTTATAGGGACCGCCAGTAGTGAAGGTGCTTCGAGGGGGCTGACCACCCCTGGTCCGCATATACGGGGTATGTTTGAACACATTATACGGATAAAAACTGAGAAAAGGCGCTAATACGCGGCTAAATTGAGAAAATAACTCTAATTAGCAACTAAAACTATAAGTAGTAAAAAAATGGCTAAAAATATAAAAATGTTAATTCGCGGATAAACCTGAGGAAAAGTGCAAGTTCGTGGCTTAAATTGGAGAAAAAGAGCTAAGTCATGGCTAAGTATGGAAAAAACGGCTAATTCGCGGCACTCGACCATGTTCTGAATTGGCACACTCTGAATGTCAACGTGACCCCCACCCATGGCCCATGTATCGGGAATGTAGTTGCGTGTATGTGTCCGTGGGGGGGGGGGGGTCATCCCTTGAAGATGCCACCCGGTCAGGGCCGTGGTGGAGAGAATATTCAGGCGGCACGGGGATGGAACTCAACAAGACCATTTCACAGACGCTAGACACCTCCCCCCTCCCACCCCACCGTCAAACGTTTTAGTATTTCGTCTAATATTTTAAACCACAAAAATGCCCAACCCCCCACAAAGCTCCAAACCACAACAAATATCTCTAAAACTCAGCAAAGCTCCAAACCACAGCAAGTTATCAATCACGAAAGATATAACCACAATAAAGCTCCAACCACTGTACCGATGTGCTACTTCATTATTACAATAAAAGAACGACATATGGGAAAATAAAAACAATTAATCAGATCCCTTCAAATTTAAACGCCGTGTAGGGACGTGATTTAGGATGCAAAGGGACCTGAAGGAAACTAGATCGAAGATCAATTGCCGAAAAATAAGAACAACCGCCCAACTCTTTAAAAATTTCATCAATTTTTGGTGGCGAATCATATTCAGGCACGGTTCGATTGTTCAAAAATCTGGCATCCAAACAAGGTCTCACAGTTTGGTCCTTTTTTGGAATGAATATTATTGGGTTTAAAAACGGGCTGTTCGAACGTTCTATTATTCCTTCGTCGAGCCATGTGAATATCTCCTTTCTGGCTAACGGGAGGAGGGAAGGTTTTATTGGATAACACGGAAGTTTGTATGGAGTATTATCTGTTACAATAATCTCATGTGTATATCCTCTCATTAGTCCTATTTCATCCCGAAAAACGTTCGAAAATTTAATGAGAATTTGTTTAAGTTGATCAAGTACATTTGGGGAGACGTGACTCAAAGTATCCGCTATTTGAGATATTTGTGAATATAATAATTGACGTTTAGAGTTATTGTTATTTTTTTTTACTTTGAGTGTGTGGTTGTATCCATTAATTTTATCATTAGATATTTCAAGCATGATTGGTTTCAACATTAAAGAGTTACTCACTTCAGAAGTAGGAATTTCTATTTCAGTACCATTGTACGTAAAAGACAAAGAATGTTTCGAACAATCAATTTTGGCTTTGTATAAATTTAGGGTGTCAACTCCCAAGATTATACAATTATTTAAATTTGGTATTAATATAAAAATTATTGGTAATGTTATAGACCCTATGGAAGCATTTATCAAAATCTGTTTGCTGGCTGTTATGGGTTTTTGCGAGACAGCCCCCATTATATTAGTTTTGGACATGGGCAGGCTTTTAAACGACATTTTTGGCTCAATATATTTTTTAAAATATTCGAAATTCATAGCGCTTATCTGTGAGCCGCTATCGACCAATGCTTTTACAGACAAATCATTAAAGGTAATGTGGACGTAAGGGCATTGTAGATCTAATGGAGTTACTGGATTTTCATCAAACTCCTCGGTTAAAATGTCAGAGTTGATTACATTGAACACGTTTCTACTTTTGGCTGTCTCGCAAATAATTAGTTTTTTGACATATTTTCTTCACAGTAATCATTAGGATCGAACATATTACCCTCATTCCCTTTGATGTCACATGCACCATCCTTACTGTGAATTTTAATGTCCTTATTAATTTGAATCTTGTGAATATTTCTATTTTGATCTTTATACCTACTATTGTAATTCGAACTTTTGTTATTTTTAGATTGGTTATTTGGTGAGTTAAAAGCATTTTTATTTTGGTTAAAGTTAGAATCATTCCGAGTAAGTAACCGGTTTCGATGTCTATCCTTCAAGTGTTGGACTAACTCATCGATTGTTTGATAATCCTTCACAATAACATGATGGTAAATTTCTTGACCAAAGTGGGACGCGAGTGTTCTCAAAAGACTAAACTCGGGAATTTTTAAATTGATTTCATCTAATCTCACTAATAAGTTGGCGATGTAAAGATCAGGAGGTGTGTTAAACGTATAATTGTATCTTCCGTTGTACAGAAGTTGAGTCACGAAACAGTGATAATTGTCATTTACAAATTCATTTTTGACTTTTACTTCAAAGTCATCAAAATTTAAAATGGAATTTTGGTGTCTTAGAAACCAAACCTGGGCTTCTCCTGATAAATGTGGGGCAAGAAACTCTTTGATAGGAAAATCGGAAAAGTACTTATGCTTATTTTTTAACGACTCCAAAAATTGTATAGGTTTTTGTTTTCTAAAATCAGAGAAATATAACGGTCTATTGTCGATAGGGTGAAAGGATTTGTTATTATAGTTGTCTTTGTTTTGAAATTGAGGGGTAAGTCGAATTTGAGAACTAGGGTTATCATTCATTCTAGTTATCCGTTGTTGAAGGTGTGAGATATCTTTTTTTAAGTCTCCAATACTATCCCTTATAACTTGAATTTTTTTATCAAGTTCTTTGGAAGTTGATATTTCTCTGTTAACTCTATCGAATACAAGGGATTGTTGATTCATTTTTTTAGACAAATCATTAAATTCATAATCAACAATTTCTCTGAAATTGTCAGTTTCGACAACCATCTTATTCACGAGCATTTTTAATTTGTGTTGCTCTTCCTGTAATTTCTTCAACTCACATTGTAATGATTTAAATATGTTTTCACAAGAATTTACGTGTTTTAAGATAAAGTCGTTAGTGTTCTGAGCTGTTTCAGTGAGGTATTTCATTGTGTTTAGCTGTTGGTGTTTGTGTTGTTGTATTTCTTTGTCCTTCCTGATCATTTCCAAGATATCCTGTTTGTTTCGTAACTGCTGTTGTGCAAGAGTATCGAGTAGGTTTTGTTTTTCGAATGATTGTTGTTCTACAAATTGAGCTATAAAATCGGTAAGTATTTCGCGTGTTTTACCTTGTATAATCTCATCAAAGTTGTCAGTAGTTTGTGTCTGGGTCGTTGTTTGTTCGACATTTCTTTTACTACGAAGCATCATCCTTGGTATTATCTTTATTTAGGATTCGAGTGACTCGGTCGGGCGCCAATGTATCGTTTCCGGTGTATATAAGTAATTTGATGTTATAAAAAAAAGCTGAAAGGGAAATTAATGTTAATTTGTAATTATTTTATATTTTTTTTAAAATGGCGGAAAACTTTCTTTCATAAAAATCCGGTCTTCGGTCATCGAGACGTGAAGGATGTGAAGAAAGGGGTTGAACTTCGAAGTGTCGACTTATCCGTAGATATTAATGATTTCTTCGATGTTTTTGTTGAGAAGAATTCTGTTGTTTCACGCGCCGTAGTTGTTGTATTGAAATTTCTTTTTTATCACGACGATATGTTTAGTGCACAGCGAGTACTCCGTGGTCGAGCTCTTTTTGAAATCCACACTCGCATCAAATTCCAAAACGGAACTGATTAATTGTTTTTATTTTCCCATATGTCGTTCTTTTATTGTAATAATGAAGTAGCACATCGGTACACCACAGCAACGCCCCAAACTACATCAAAACTGCAGAGCCAAGCTGTAACCACAATGAAGCTACAAACACATCAAAGCTCAAAACCAAACGAAAGTGCCAAACCGTAGCAAAACTCCTGAGACAAGCTCTATAGCTGTAATAAAGCTCCAACCACAGTAAAGCTCCAACCGTAGTAAAGGTTCAAGCCACAGTAAGGCTCTAACCACAGCAAAGCTCAAAACCTCAGCAAAACACTAAACCACAATAAAGCTCTAACCGCAGCAAAGCTCATAACCAAATCAAAGCTTCGAACCACAACGAATCTCCAAACCACAACCAATTATCAAACACCAGTTTTGCTATTTTAAGGGCACAACTTGTCCGTGTTGACATTTTTTAAGGCACGAATAGTCAAGTTTGGCCAATTGTAGGGCGTAATTACCCAGTCAAACACTATTTTATGCCACGAGAGTAGTACCAAGTTCCTCCGTTCTTGAGATGGGAGTAACCAATGTGCTTGCGGTGGAGGGGGGGGGAGTGAATTACCATTTTATCGTTGGAAGGGAACAAAATAGCCAGTTTTGGCAACTTTTTGGGTCGCGAGAGGTCGGTTTCACCATTTTTTGGCCCGAATCCGTTAATTTGTATGCATTGCTTGAAAGGTCAGTTGTAAACCGTCTGTGTATCAATTTTAAGTCAATCAATATCAACTTTATGGCGCGAATCGTCAGTTTTCCAATGTATGTTTAAGGTGCGAATAGAATAATCCATAAAGCCAAACGTAGGGCGCGAATGACCGCCATTTTTAAGGCGTGAATTTCCAGTTTGGTTATTTTAAGGGCACATATTATCAGTTTTTAGCCATTTCCAAGGCTAGGAAAGTTAACTTGCCAATTGGGCGAGAATTGCCCGTTTAGGCTGTTTTAGGGAGCATTTAGTAATATATGCCGTTTTTAGGGGTGGAACAGGCAGTTTGGCCACTTTTAGGGCACGAATCATCGGTGGTGGTGGTGGTGGTGGTTGTAGGGAGGGGGTACACCCTTGAATGAGCTCTTGAGAGTAAGAGCGCAGGACCAGGCAGTATGAGCTGTCAAACTTGTCTCATTTATATGCTGTTTGCGCTGTTCTTTTTCTGGAAGCCAGACCGACGAACTTTTTTTTGAATGAGACAACTCCTCGAAATTTTAATTCGTCAGAATTGGCTTTTTGGAGTGAGACAAACCCACGATTTTGTTTTGTTTGGGTGAGCTCGCGAAATCGGTTTCAAGTGGGCCAACCCTGCAAAATGTTGTTTTTGAAAGGAGTGAGACCCGTGAAATTGCTCTTTTAATTTAGCAGACACCGAAAATTTTTAAACGTATGAAAGCCGTGAACTTTGCTTTTTTTACGCAGCCTACCCCGCTGAATTTCGTTATTCTAACGCCTACCGGCGAGATTCGCGAAATTTGGTGATTTGAAAGGTCCAAACTGGTGGAATCGTGTTTTTTAAAAAGTTGGTGATATATGTAGGTACAGTATCTACGCGTAAAACGCTATATGCAGGAATGGAACCTACATGTACTAAGCTATCTGCGTATTTTCTCATTTTTGTCGGTTAATTAGCGATTTGTCTCCATTTTAGCCGCGAATTAGCGATTTGTGTTTTTCCTGATTTGATCTGCTAATGAATGATTTTACGTGTGAATTAAGAGCTACATTTTCTAATTTTAGCCACGAAGTTGTCTCAGGAAACTGCGATTTTAGCAGTGAATATGTGTTTTTCCTGATTTCTCAATTTTCAGTGAATTAGCAAATTTTCCTCAAATTATCCTCCCAATTAGAATTTATCTTGATTTTAGGCGCAAATTATCGTTTTTCCTCATTTTAGCCGCTAATTATAAATTTTTCTACGTTTCATCAACGTATTAGAGTTCACCGCGAATTACCTAACGCTTTTTCTAAAAGTTAGCGGTGGATTAGCGGTTTTTTTTTTTTCACTTTCCGGCACGAAATCACCTTTAGAAGCCGCAAATTGACGTTTTCTCCATGTAATCCATGAATTAGCGTTTTCTTTACTTCATCTCTTCTTCTCAATTTTATCGATGGATTAGCGATTTTTCTCCATTTTAGCCACGAATTAGCGATTTTTGTCATTTTTGCGATTTTTCACAATTTTAGTCGTGTATTAACAGCGCTTCATCTGAATTTTGCAGTGAATTCGTGTTTTTCTGATTTCAGCCGCTTATTAGCGATTTTTCTCAATTTCATCTATGAATTAGCAGCTTTTCTTATGCTTTCTTGCTGGTGAATTAGCGAGTTTTGTTTCGCTTTTAGTTATGAATTAGCGTTTTTTCCCAGTTTGAGCCACGAATTTCAGAACCTGAAAATTGTCGTTTCCATACATCTAGCCTCTAAGCGCCGCTAAAGAGCGATTTTTCCCAATTTTATCCTTGAATTACCACTTTTTCCTAGTTTTCCCCACGAATTAGCGTTGTTTTCACTCTTAAGGGGCCCGTTCACACGAGCCACTGACGCGCCACTTTTAGAAATAGATTGCCTTCAATAGGAGCCACTCACGCACCACAAACGCGTGGAAGTGGCTCGTGAGAACGCTCCCATTGAAGGCTACGTATTTCTGAAGTGGCGCGTTAGCGTCTGCCATATCCAGCCACGCGCTTTTTCTCACAACCATTGGTCGATTTTACACTATTTTAGCTGTAATTAGCGTGCTTCGTAATGTTAAACGCAGATTACTGTTTTTTACACCTTATCCGCGATTTAAGAGATTTTTCTCAATTTTAGCCGTGAAGTAACGTTTTGGCTCGCGAACTGGCTATGTATTTTTCTTAACTTTATCCGTGATTTAGCCGTTTTTCCCATTTGGGTCTGTGTATGAGTTATTTTTCTCAGTAATTTCAGCCGTTAATTAGCCATTTATCTCAATTTCAGCCCCGAAAAAAACAACAACAACAGTAAAACCTGCTAGAAATGTGCAAAGTACCCCAAAATCCGTTCCCCCGCGCAAAAAATTTGGAATTTCGCGGGTTTTACTATTTCAAAAAGTCAATTTTACAGGACTAACTCCCTAAGAAAGTCAATTCCGCGTGTTGGCTCCTTCGAAGTACAAATCTCGTGGGTTTGACACTTACAGAACCCAGTTTTACTTTTCAAACCACCGAATTTCGCAAATCTTGCCCGTGATAAAAACGAAATTCCAATTTTTTTGCGCGGGGGGACGGATTTTGGGGTATTTTGCACATTTCTGAGGTTAGAATGTTTTTTTAAAGACAAAAAAAATGTGTGTGTGTGTTTTTTTTTATGAGACTTTCTCATCTAATGTAAGTTAGGGGGGGGGGGGCAAACAATCGAATATTTTCCACAAATGACCACTAAATGGGACTCGGTTAATGGAAACTAACAATCAGTCCAAAATTGGTCCTTCCGACCTGGGATCAACAGGTTAACGGAGTCCTGATGTACACGGGCGCGAATCTAGGGGAAAAGCGCACAGGGTGCGCGCCTCAGTTTACCCCCTTAAACTGCCTACTTGGCATTAAAACTAAACGTTTTGACCTTGAAAAAATAATGTTAAAAAGTTGAAGACTCGTCAGCAAAAATGGTCATTTTTTGCCGTAATTCAAGCAAATAGTCGAAATTCGAAGATAAATATCAGTGATGTACAACGTGATTATACGGGCCATCAAATGATTTCCGCAAAATCCACCAGAATCACGTCAATTGAGTAGATTTTACGGTTAAAATACTGCTGATAAATCACTTGCAACTCCACTGACATGCTTCATGAGTGCGTAGGACTGAAGACTGATGAAATGGAACAATGTCGGCGTGGAAGGCGACATAAATAACAGTTTTTCGACCGAACAGTGTAGTGCGGAGACTACTTTCCTGTTGTTTCGTAGCTACAAAAGTTTTGGTTTCAGTAGGTGAAATGACTAGTTTTGGGGTCGACAAATTCCCAATTTTGGCTCAATTGGTAGTGTTTCGTGGCCAGTTACAAGTTACATTTTATTCAGCTGAATATTCGGTTTCTTCGCGCGTTGAAATGATAGTTTTTCGGCTGAACAAACTTCTTTGTGCGCCTCTCCCCCCCCCCTTCTTTGAACAAAACTCTGGATCTGTGGCTGCCCCCACCACCACTTTTACATTTTCATGTCTCAATCGTCAGTGTTGAGAATTAATATTACCATTTCATTTTTCGGGGCTACAATAAGGTGACAACCTTTACGTGGCTTTATCTTCAAAGGTTGTCAAGGCTGGGTTAGGTCAAATAAAGGGGAGGACCAATTGCTGCCCCCCACCCATCCACCCACCCCTGAATGTGTGTGGCCCACCCCTCTTATCGTTACGCCACTGAGTATAACCCTTTTTTTCTCTGTTGTTTTCCTCTAGAAACGACTCGAAGACAGCGAGAGTGAACTCAGAAACCGGTTATGCTCATTTCAAACGGGGCTTGAAAACGGCGAGGCTGTACAAAAAGATTTCGTCATGCTCTCGCAGAGTCTTCAAAAAGAGCTCGAAAGGCTTCGCAGTCAAAACAATTCAGTAAATCTGATAAGCCGTGCCTTGTTTGAAAATTTTCCTCGTAACGTATTTTTTTTTTCAATCCACAGCTCAGGTGGGAGCATGAAGAGGATGTGGCTGAGTGTCGAGGTTGCGAGCAGCCCTTCAAATCAAAGAAAAAGGTTTAATTTTGTTTTAATGCAATTCCATTCGGCAATATTAAATCGCGTCAATTTTGTTTTGTTTTGTTTTTTTTCAGATAAATTGCCGGCACTGCGGACGAATTTTCTGCCTCTCGTGCCTGAGCCATAAAGTGGCGAGTGGACCGAATCAAAGAGAGTCGCGAGTCTGTCAGGTATGTCATACGCTTCTTAATAGTCAAACAGCTCCTTACTTCAGCACTGAGCCACCGCATCAAAAGTAAAAAAAAAAAAAAGTTGATGATAATAAAATAATTAAGCGGGGCTTTTTCTCGGGGTTTTTCTTCTGTTCGTGTCCTCCTTTTCAGTCATTTCTAATCAATTGGTGATATTAAGTAATGTTTATTTATAGGTGATTGTACAGTGAGTTCATTTTTTTTTAAATTGACATCGAAGATTTTTCATTATTCTTTGTTAAAATTTGTAAATATTATGTACATGTTTTTGGACTTTTCCCTGTTTTTTAAATTATTTAAAGTTCCCTCTGAAAGCTGCTTACGATTTTCTAGTTAAAATTTGGATGATTCAATTTTTAGAATTAGAAGAAATACATTTACCAGAGGACAAAAAACAGCGGGCCTGTTTCTTTCGTTTTATCTGCTCTGTGCTAGACGGTCCAAAAATATTTTTTAAATGCTACAAAATAGCGAAATCCATAATTTAAAATGTACAAACGTGATTTCAGAGTAAGGAGTATATTTTTAGTCGCTGATAATATGGCATGAAATAGATAAACAAAATATTGAAACCTGTTGAATCACCTTGGGCTCAAGGGTGGGAAAGGTTTGCGATCGGGCGGGGTAAGTGATCAAAGACTGAATGGAGAAACACGGTTTGAGCTTTATGGTAGCCATTCCCCGTGGAATGGGAGGTGACTTATTGTTGATGAGGTGGTATAGTGCTGCTGGAGAGTAACGTGGAAGAAATTTATTTTTTTTTTTTTTGGCTAACTTTTCGGTTTTTTGGTCGAAAAATAGTTTTTCGAGGCAAAAATTGACGGTCGTAAGGTTGGTTTTTACCCGAATTCCGGGGCTTAAGTTGAGATTTTGAAAAACAAAATCCGCAGGCCTGAACTGTCGAGCATGTCACACAGACCAAAGGCAAAAGCGACGAATTTCGTATTTTTCCAAGGAAAGAGGCCAGCCATATGGGTCTATGGGCGTGACTCGACGGTGTAAATGGATACAATACTCGCTTCGCAAACCAGAGGGCCTGGGTTCAAATCCAGCTATTGCCCATTTTTGCCATAAGGCTGCAGCGAGCTACGATACGGCTTCCTCGGCATCGTGTGGGCGTTCTCGGCAGTCGTGCGCGTATGACAAACTTCACACCGACCGAAACGCCCGCGCAGGACGAGTGTGAAGTGCACAGGCTAGATCAGGGTATGGAGTGGGAGGCTAATGATGGCGCATAACCAAGGAATAAATCAAACAACATTTTTCGTTCTACTATGTTTAATTTGTGCGAGACCACGGCTTCAGCATCATTAATCGCTCAGTAGTTGTCGTCAGCTCCCAGCTTTTACCCAATTTTATTAATTTAGTTTAATGTAATTATTTTAATTCTTCCATTTCCGTAAACAAACAAACCCACGGACAGAAACCGAACGTTAGTGGCCATTGGCAGGCCGATCCTTCGGATGTCAAAACCCGAAGATCTAGAGTTCCGAGATCCGCCGGTCTCAACTGCACGTGTATGTCGATAAACAAGCCTGGCCTTCGGGTTTTGAAAACTGATGGTCAAAACAGAAGTTTTTTCATCTCCACTAACACACAGACCAGGCCCGCGGGTTTCCCAAAAAAAAAACCGTTCGCGTATAGGCACCTGCCTATACAGGCCAGGCCTGTTTATCGACAAACACGTGCAGTTGAGACAGACGGATCTCGGAACTCTAGACCCGCGGGTTTTGAAATCCGAAGGATCGGCCTGCCAATGGCCAATAACGTTCGGTTTCTGTCAGCGGGTTTGTTTGTTTACGGAAATGGAAAAATTAAAATAATTACATTAAATTAAATTAAGAAAATTGGGTCAAAGCTGGGAGCTGACGACAATGACTGAGCGACTGATGATGCTGAAACCGTGGTCTCTGACCAAATTAAACAATGTAAATCGACAAATATTATTTGATTCATTCCTTGGTAATGCGCCAAAATGCGCCATCAGTAGCCTCCCATTCCATACCCTGATCTAGCTGTGCACTTCACTCTTTTACGCCGCGGGCTTTTCGGTCGGTGTGAAATATGTCATACGCGCACGACCGCCGACAACGCCCACACGAAGCCAAGGAAGCCATGTCACAGCTCGCTGCAGCCTTATGGCAAAATGGGCATCAGCTGGATTTGAACCCAGGCCCGCTGGTTTGCGAAGCGAGTATTGCATCCATTACACCATCGAGTCAAGCCCATAGATTCAACAAGACGCCTTAGAAAAATACGAAATCCGTCGCTTTTGCCTTTGATCTGTGGGACATGCTCGACAGTTCGGGCCTGCGGATTTTGTTTTTTAAAATCTGCGGGTTCCACCATAAACGAACGGATTTGAACCGTAGGTGAATTGTGGGCAACGACAGGCTAAAACCCCGCAGATTTTGCCTGTTGGTAAAACCAACGGTCTAAATCTGCAGTTCTGGCCTGTCATTCCCCACTCACGTGCAAGACAGAAACCCGCAAGCCCGGCCCGTCAGAAACATCGGCGGGCCCGGCCTGCGGTTCTGCCCTGTCATAAAAAGTTCGTTCGTGTAAGGCTTGCCATTCCAACGAGTAAACTCAGCGAAATTGGTTTTTGAAGAACAAAACTCGCGAAATTAGAGGGCCCGTACACGGGCAGATAACCCCGAAATAGTCGCCCCTTAATGTTTAAAAGTTATCCGCCACCGATATCTGTTACCCGATCAAATCTGCTCGTTAGTAGGGGGCACATCTGGCAGATTTAGGGTGACCAGATGTAAAAGTCGTTTCCGAGGACGCCTGCCACGAATAAGTAGGACAAAAGTAGGAGGCTTGTGACGAAATGTATGAGATAACAGTAGGACGCCTAACAAACTCAGTTTGATGTTAAAATCGTTGTTTACTCGGTTTGAAAGAGCAAAATCCGCGAAAACTTGGGATTTCTAAGGATCAAAATGACGAAAGGGTTTCGCATAATAAAACCGAGTTCGGTAGGTAATTCGGTGTTTGAAAGAGTTGAATTAATTTTTCGAATTAGCTAATTCACCCGTGAAACTGATTTTGATAAGAGCAAAACCCTACAAAATTTGGTTTTTAAAAGCGTAGAAAATTACAAAAATCTGTTAAATTGTATTCTTATGGTGCAATTACACGTGAGAGTAACGCTCGAGAGTTGAACTCTCCGAGAGTGCCAGGATGCCCTTCCCGAAAACTCTCTGACCCGTTTATACTGGCGGGTTTAACTCTCGAGAGCAAAAAACTCTCAAATGTAAATGCAGCCGTCTACACACGGAGCAACTGAAAAGAAACTGTTTGGAAACTTGAATTACAAACCAGTCGCCTTTGAGTTTCTTCCTTGTATTTTGATAAGACTCCACACACGGAGCAACTAAAAAAGAACGCCTTTGAGAAACTGAATGTTTTCTTATTAGTGACCAAAAACAAACTGGCTGGAACACATCGTCTCGAAATTCAAAAAATTCCACGCAAACCTGCCGACCCCGTCTACTCCAAGACCAACTACTCGCGTGATAATTCCTGTGATTTAACAAACCCTGTGATACAGTTATTTCATACAAATTGATGTCCATTGTACTTGTGAAATCTTTTAAGGTTGGTCTAGTAATTAAAAAAAAAAAAAAAAACTGGCTAGAGACTCGAGTTACTAGCCAGTTTCTTTCGAGTCTCTTCCTGTGTATTTTAATGTGATTCCACACACGGAGCTACTGAAAGAAAACGCGTTTGAAACTGGCGACTGGCATGTCCAGTCACCAGGGATTTGAGTTTCCAATTTTCAAGATGAACGAATAACATCTTTTAATATTTTGGTAGTGGGGGAACTCTATCTATTCTGGATATTTTTAAACTGGCATGTAGTTTAATACAACTACATAAAAATAAAAAATATAGTTGAAAAGTATCAAAAGTAATAGACTGTGCCCTGCACCAAATTCGATGCATGGCCCTGGGTGAAAGAGAAACATTCAGAATTGAAGAACTACTGTTGGTTAACACCCCAATTCAGCCAAAAGTCCAGTTTCTTCTTGATGTTAACTTTTACTTTGATATTTAATTTTTTCTTGGGTTCATGTTGAATATTGATGTTTGTACCTAATGAATGCATTTATTCGCGAGAATTATATGTCCGTGCTAGTCGCTATAGTCCGTCAAGAAGAACATGAACTTGCGGCCATCGCCCTCTCATACGATTAGTTGCAACTTCTCTTCCCAGTACTTTCGTTTCGTTACTAAATTGGTTGTCCCACTGTTTACCAACGATAAGTGATATTATCAAGCTAAAGTTCCATGGTGGGGGTGATCACAGAAGGGAGAGGTCCACGTTTAACTTGACGAGCTACAGATCTATTCAATGAAATTGCTGGGTTTGGAATATCCCAGTTTCAACCCAGCGAGTTTACTGTGATACCTATTTGTGTTATGTAAAAGTCATCAACCAGGAATTTGGCGACGTTTTTGTGCATTACAAGAAGACGTAATCGTTGAAACGAACGCGAAAAATGAAATGCCAAAGAAGTTGCATGTTCCTCATTCCGATAAGCACATTCACTCGAAACTGGTGTTGGTAATCTGAGTTACCTTCATGGCATGGGAACTTCAGCAATTTTAAATCCCTCATCGGGGTGATCCCTCGGATATCTCCTTAATCTAAAACGTCCAGATATGACGAGCAGAAAATCATTTACGACTCATTCCTCATCAATGCCCTCATAGTAAGAGATTCCTATACACCGAGTCATTTGCGGTTTGGCCCTTTCTGAGCGCATTGAGGACGGTTTATATCCGTTGAGAGACCAGTGAAAGTATTTCTGTGTTACTGCTAAAAACTCATCTAAATACTGTTTTGCGAAGGTAGCGCCGAATATTGGTTGATGTCGGTCTTCACATGAAGAGGAACATTTGGATGCAGATGAAGGGTCGCCCTTTCCACAACGGACGGCACTTCATACTTTTAGCTGACTTCTCATTCTTATCCGCTATTTCCTTAAACATCGGTCGTTTTTAGTGCATTTCATTCTGAAAATGCACTATTGGTCTCGTCGTGATGGTGGCAAACATGGGTCATGTCATGTTTTTTTCATGTTTCAGAACCTCTAGAACACGAATTCAGTGGTCTCCGGAGTTCATATACAGGGTGTTAACGTTAAGGTCGCACCACCGGCCAGGGTTCGATTCTGCAACTCATTTGCGGCAAAAGTTGTCCTCTGCAAAAAAAAATTTCACCCCGCACGAAGTCCGACTTTTTTCTCTTTTAAGATTTTTTTCGTGTCATAGACATCACGTTACTAAAACGACTGTAACTCTTGTATTTCTGGCCGAAAATCAAATCTGAATTCACCGTTGGAAAGAGCGTTAAATTTACCATCTTCCCAGTGCTAAATATTATTTTAAATGTAGGATTCAGGGGACGAAAAATGAGCCTTAGTAGTAAAATGTGAGGAATGGGGAACTTGCACATTTTTCAAAAGTTGGTGTTGCTTAAAGAGGGCTCTTCCACAAGTCTATTGCTTACATTAAACTTTGAAATAAGTCAAGGATGTTTTTTTAGGGAATTTTTAAAAATTTTGAGTGGGGGTTCGATAACGTAAAAACTTACTTATTGATATGGATGATGCGGGGAAGAGGGGGTTAGACGAGTTTAATGGGGGGACATTTTTCATGTTATTTGTAAACAAACAATTTTAGAGTTCCCTCAAATGCTTCACAAGTAAGTATTTACGTCATTTCCCCTCGCACCATCCATCCTCTTCTGAAGAACTTTGAACCTTTTTTAAAAATCTTAAAACGCACCAATCGGGTTGCAACTTCCGTTGTTATCCTTCAGTTCACGGGTCAAATCACCGGTATGCTTTTCTACCCAATCTGAGATTCATGCAAGTTCCCCATTACGAAAATTTGCAGAATTTTCAAACGTTTTCAACTCCGACTGAATCTGTCGGTTAATCGTACACTGCAATCTTAAAAGTTGGTGTAGAACCTCAGCTTTCATTAGGTCTAGTCATTTTTTAAATTAAAAAATCGAATAGGTGAGAAAACCGCGTCTGATTGAAAAAAATAGGTGTTTTTTTATCTTTCTCAATTATTCAATGACTACCAAATCTTCACAGTTTGGTGGAATAAGGGGTGGGTTTTACTTGTTTTTTCCCGCTGAATCGAGTAGCGGTTGGCACGCATATCACGCTAGCGCTGAATCGGGTGGTGCATATGTGGCTCACGAAATAGGAGAGCTAGGGGAATAGGGTAGTCAGGTGTTATGTTCAAAAATTAATTTATTTTCCACTAAAGGTTGCTATTTGTGGGAAAAATCCGAG
Source organism: Corythucha ciliata (assembly GCA_038030265.1). NCBI lineage: Eukaryota > Metazoa > Arthropoda > Insecta > Hemiptera > Tingidae > Corythucha > Corythucha ciliata. The sequence continues at coordinate 54,611,277 of CM075938.1, forward strand.
TATCTCTAATAACAACGAGAGAACATGCGGGAAACGACGAACAAGAGCTACTTTATTCACCTCAGCATGATATTTTCTGTGTGTCCGCTATTTTGGTTTAGGCATATGCGGCGAACCTCATCCACTGCTCCTTCTGAAACCTCTGGATTCCGCCTTTCTTAGTCACTGCATGTGAATCCTATCCAGCAGATCCTCGATCTCAGGATGTTTTTCACCATATCTTTATAAACTCCTGTTTTAAGTCCCTCCACAAACGTTAGCCGAGAAGGGTAAGGTCCGGTCTTTTAGGAGGCCATAGAATTGGTACTCTGAATCCAATTCACGTGTAAAAAAATGCGTGATAAATCTCGTACTCTGATTACTCGGAGCGCTTTACTGTAACTGCATGTAAACGCCGAGCATGATTACCTCGGAGCATAGTTTATCAAATAGGTAGAAAGCGTTTCTAGAGGATCTGCTTGAGGATTAGCGTATTCGGCGATCAAATCAGGCAGAATCATTGGGTTTTAGAACGAATAGTGGGGACAAACACGAAGGACACACCGAAAATATGCCAAAGTGAATAAAATAGCTCTTGCTTGTCTTTTCTAGATGTTACCATCAGACGGTCTATTCCCGAATTGCGTCCCTTAGTAGAAACGGAATCCTTTTTAAAATATTAAACATCGTATTACCCCTATTCCCCTAGCTCAACTAATTCATGAGCATCGTTAGCACCACCATTCGATTCAGCCACAGAAAAAACAAACATAAAACAGGCGTATCCCACCCTTTATTCCACCAAACTGTGAAGATTTGGCAGTCATTAAATAATTGAGTAAAATAAAAAAAAGCACCTATTTTTTCAATCAGACGCGGTTTTCTCACCTATTCGATTTTTTAATTTAAAAAAATGACTAGACCTAAAGAAAGCTGAGGTTCTACACCAACTTTTAAGATTGCAGTGTACGATTAACCGACAGATTCAGTCGGAGTTGAAAACGTTTGAAAATTCTGCAAATTTTCGTAATTTCTCACATTTTACTACTCGGGCTTATTTTTCGTCCCCTGAATCCTACATTTGAAATATTATTTTGCATTGGGAAGATGGTAAATTTAACGCTCTTTCCAACGGTGTATTCAGATTTGATTTTCGGCCAGAAATAAGCGAGTTACAGTCGTTTTAGTAACGCAATGTCTATAACACGAAAAAAATCTTAAAAGTGAAAATAGTCGGACTTCGTGCGGGGTGAAATTTTTTTTTGCAGAGGTCAACTTTTGCCGCAAATGAGTTGCAGAATCGAACCCTGGCCGGTGGTGCGACCTTAACGTTAACAACCTGTATACAGGGTGTTCCAGGAGGAAACGACAATACTTCCACATGTTGTACTACTAAGTAGGGCGAACCAAAATGACTATGGACATAGGGTCGGAAACGCTTTGTTTCAGAGTTACAGGGATTTAAGCCAAATCACCTCTTTTCCACAAAAAGCGGTCTTAACGGACTAACCGTTCAACATAGAACAAAATAAATTTCATTTCTGAAAAGAGCACAAAATTTAACTTTGGAAAAATCAGGAATAACACATTAAAATCGTCTTTATGTACGTTTAGTTATTTTTGGAAAAATAGAAAAAGTGTTACTTTGAATTTTCGTGTTTCTTTCAGAGGCGAATTTCGCTCAATCTTCAGTTGGTCGGGCATTGACCAATTATTGTAAAAACATGCCCATTATGTGAGCTTTCAATTGACGTAAGAAAATTGATAATCGGTTGAATTTTTACTGAGATATGACACGAAAGGTTCGGAAAAACAGTGTAAAATCGTCAAAATAAGCCGTATTGCAACTGTCAGGTAAAATCCCCAAAACACCTTGTTCCCCCCAAAAATCCCCAAAAATTGTTTTCGACGTCAAAATACCCCAAAATTCAAAGAAACAGTTTATTTAAGAAAAATCAATGCACCATGTCCATCATCATCATCATCATCTCCCAACACTTCCACTGGTAAATACTCGTTTAATTAGTTTTTCAGGTATCCTTCCGTGATTATTTTAGTTCAAAATTTATTTTTCTGGTACAAATCATATCATGCGCGTGAATCACTACAAACTACAATTAGTATCATACAAAAACGTCTGAAAAATAGCACCAGACGAAAACTAGAAGGCATCAGACCAGTTAATTTGTTTAATAATTGATTATTTGCTAGTAAAAGTGGTAGGGAGATAATAATGATGATGGACATGGTGCACTGATTTTTCTTAAATAAATTGTTTCTTTGAATTTTGGGGTTATTTTGACGTCGAAAACAATTTTTGGGGATTTTACCTGACAGTTGCAATATGACCCTATGTCCATATAGTCATTTTGGTTCGCCCTACTTAGTAGTTTAACATGTGGAAGTATTGTCGTTTCCTCCTGGAACACCCTGCATATATGAACTCCGGAGACCACTGAATTCGTGTTCTAGAGGTTCTGAAACATGAAAAAAACATGGCATGACCCATGTTTGCCACCATCACGACGAGACCAATAGTGCATTTTCAGAATGAAATGCACTAAAAACGACCGATGTTTAAGGAAATAGCGGATAAGAATGAGAAGTCAGCTAAAAGTATGAAGTGCCGTCCGTTGTGGAAAGGGCGACCCTTCATCTGCATCCAAATGTTCCTCTTCATGTGAAGACCGACATCAACCAATATTCGGCGCTACCTTCGCAAAACAGTATTTAGACGAGTTTTTAGCAGTAACACAGAAATACTTTCACTGGTCTCTCAACTAATATAAACCGTCCTCAATGCGCTCAGAAAGGGCCAAACCGCAAATGACTCGGTGTATAGGAATCTCTTACTATGAGGGCATTGATGAGGAATGAGTCGTAAATGATTTTCTGCTCGTCATATCTGGACGTTTTAGATTAAGGAGATATCCGAGGGATCACCCCGATGAGGGATTTAAAATTGCTGAAGTTCCCATGCCATGAAGGTAACTCAGATTACCAACACCAGTTTCGAGTGAATGTGCTTATCGGAATGAGGAACATGCAACTTCTTTGGCATTTCATTTTTCGCGTTCGTTTCAACCATTACGTCTTCTTGTAATGCACAAAAACGTCGCCAAATTCCTGGTTGATGACTTTTACATAACACAAATAGGTATCACAGTAAACTCGCTGGGTTGATACTGGGATAATCCAAACCCAGCAATTTCATTGAATAGATCTGTAGCTCGTCAAGTTAAACGTGGACCTCTCCCTTCTGTGATCACCCCCACCATGGAACTTTAGCTTGATAATATCAATTATCCTTGGTAAACAGTGGGACAACCAATTTAGTAACGAAACGAAAGTACTGGGAAGAGAAGTTGCAACTAATCGTATGAGAGGGCGATGGCCGCGAGTTCATGTTCTTCTTGACGGACTGTAGCGACTAGCACGGACATACAATTCTCGCGAATAAATGCATTCATTAGGTACAAACATCAATTATTCAACATGAACCCAAGAACAAATTAAATATCAACGTAAAAGTTAACATCAAGAAGAAACTGGACTTTTGGCTGAATTGGGATGTTAACCAACAGTAGTTCTTCAATTCTGAATGTTTCTCTTTCACCCAGGGCCATGCATCGAATTTGGTGCAGGGCAAAGTCTATTACTTTTGATACTTTATTTATTTTTTTATTTTTTCAACTATATTTTTTATTTTTATGTAGTTGTATTAAACTACATGCCAGTTTAAAAATATCCAGAATAGATAGAGTTCCCCCACTACCAAAATATTAAAAGATGTTATTCGTTCATCTTGAAAATTGGAAACTCAAATCCCTGGTGACTGGACATGCCAGTCGCCAGTTTCAAACGCGTTTTCTTTCAGTAGCTCCGTGTGTGGAGCCACGGCACCAGTTACAAATGGTGTAATAGTAAACATTCTTCGTATTTTCACATTTTTATGTCAAAAAACTGGCATGAGGAAACTTTTTTTATCCTTGATCGTTTTTTGTTAAAGCAGATTGCTATTTCAGAGGACGGTACAATGTCAGTAATATCCCTTTGACGGAACAAAAACCTCCTCTTCTTCTCAAGGGTGTCTAATTTTTAAAGGAAAAGAGGCTTTCATTGTGCTAGGCCATCGTACAGAGTGGATTCGTATTGGTTTGACCCAAAATTTTGGGTGAAACTACGTCTAAAGCCGCGTGTAATGCCGCCTTCGGGTGTGTCCTATCTCGATCCATTCAAGATTTACGATTTCCATTAGGATAGAGGCTATGTCATTGCTTAAAAGCATCATCAACACCTAAGAATCTGGTCTTTTGTCATAGATTCACGAAAACTCCATAATTTGTACGTTTTCCAAACCATTGCTGTACCATTTCTCCACAGGATGGCGATGCATCACAATAACGTCTCCCTCTTCTAAGCTTTGTTACGGTGTATTCATATTTCATGTTACCACTGAGATTTATCGCGATTACGTCGCGATAATGTACAAAAACGGCGTTTTCTACAAGAGAAATGACAATTTCTACTTAGAATACCATGAAAAGTGAAGAGAAAGTCGGAACAAGAATCGCACGGTTTGAAACCTAGAGCACTCTCATTTCAAACATTGCACTAAGCCCATTGATCCTCAGCAGAGCGACTTTTTATTCGTTCCACTTATCCCTACGCTCCTCCGCGGATCAGAGCTAGAGCAACTTCAACTGCTCCGTCAAAATCGACGGAGCGGTAAACCTCTCTTGGAAGGTTCATTGTGATTAGCATAGTTTTGATTTGAGTTCGTATTTTGATTTCCTTCGCGGATGAAGCCAACTATTTGTTGAACGAAAGCGGTTTAACAATCATTCAAGTTCTGTTATTCGTAGGTACCATTATCGTCGATTACTCAACAGATCCAGAGA